>NDGN011179502.1:0-12202 GCA_002564285.1 Tympanoctomys barrerae | reverse complement strand
GAGGAGGAAGAGGAAGAGGAAGAGGAAGAGGAAGAGGAAGAGGAAGAGGAAGAGGAGGAGGAGAAGGAGAAGGAGCAGGATGAGATAGAGAAAAGTGAAGGCGCAGGACAAAACAAAGGAACACTCAAATCAGTGAATAAAACAGTGGTTACCAAGGCGCCACAGACTCGCGTTTCACCGTGGCTCTGCAGCTCAGTTATAGAGCACTTGCTGAGTGCACACAAGGCCCTGCGCTCGGTTCTTGCCATTGAAAAAGTTAGAAATCTGCCAGGAGTGGTGGTGTGATGTGGGGGGACCTATAATCCCAGCACTTGGGAGGCTGAAGCAGGCTAACAGCCCAGGATACGCAGTAGTGAGTTCAAGTTCAGACTGAACTACAGAGCAAAATCCTGTCTCAAACTGTCCCCTGCACACAAAATCCTTGACTCTGCCATATCGGACATATATGATCCAAGGCCTTAACTTCTCTAACTATAAAATGGGAAGAATTCCTTTATCTCAAGGGTGAGAATGACAAGCTTAGGAGTATCCTGGCCCTAAGTAAAGCTCCTGGTCAGCTACTAGTCATCACAAGCAAAGTGCTTTCAATTGTTATCTCAGTTTCAATCTCAAAGTATTCACTCTGAAGGTATCATAAAGATTTCTTCTAACTCATTTCAGGAGTCACACAGAGGTAGTGTGTGTAGCGAGGGCCACGTCTGGGAAATGGCCTTTCCCAGGACTCCACAAAACACAATTCTGTCACAGAGGTTGGCCAACCAGTGTCTTCCTCATGCTGCTGGCACCCACAGGACTGTGAGGACTCTGCTAGGGAAACATTCACAGCCGGGCACACTCGCGAGCTCCACCCACACCCCTCAGCTGCCTGAAGCCCAGCCAACCAGTATATGTGTGTCTCACCAAGTGATCACACTGGGCTAGAAGTCAGGAAACCTCAGGGCTCTGCGTTTAGTTCCCCTCATAGGCCAACAGGAAAGGTCTCCCTGCATGGACCCTTCAAGGCAGCACCAGCAGTGGCCTGGGTGGAATGCCAATGCCAATGCCAGTGAGAGACAATGGGGCCTGGGGAAGAGCTTGGTTGATGCTGGGCTCTGGCCTGGACAAGGTACTTTAGCATTCTGAGGGAGGGACCTCCCTAACAGATCAAAGGGGAGCAATTTCTACATAAGGTAGTTATGAAAATTAAGTGAGATACTTGATACAAAATTCCAGAAAATATAATGTGTAGTGCCTTGCCCATGGTAAGTGCTCTATAAATATTGGCTATGACCATTATGAGGTAACCAAGGATCGTTACTTTGTTCATTCACTCAGAAAATTTAAGGACTCCCCTACAGAAACCACAGGATCCATAATAAACAGCAAAACTGGGCCACCAAGGTGAATCTTCCTGCTCAGGGCTGAAGAGGCAGTTGGGGCCACTGCTGTGCTTACCTGGCTCTTCTCCAAGGACACCTGTCAGAATCACAGGGAGCATTTGGAACACACATGTGAGTGGCCCACCTGCCATGCTCTGATTCATTCAGTGAGTCCCAGATGGAGCCTCTGTATTTTTAGTAAGTGTCATAGGAGATTTTAATGGGTGTCCGTGGCTGAAAGCCAACGTCTAAAGGTTACCAGGGGTCTCTGACCACCATTTCCAAGGCTGGAAGGAGAGTTAGCAAAGTCCCTGTGGTGTCTCCTCCCACAAGACCCGACTGGCTGGGTGTCTCTGCAAGCCTCAGAGGAATTCATGCCTGGGGTCTGGTTTGACTTTCCAGAGGTATTTGTTGCATTCTATACATGGGTACAAAGACCTGAGCTTGTGGCCTCTCCCAGTGGCCCCAGGGACTGTGAAGGAAGGGCCCTAGCCTATTCTGCCATGGAAATGGAAGAGTGGGATGCACGGATCCTCCCCACAGGAGTAAGGTGACTTGTACCTTCTGAGTCTGGTTGGTTGTTACTGAGGTTGGGGCCCATTTGTTTCCTGGGAGTAGTGTATGTGGAAAGTGCAAATTCAACAAGACAGAATGAAAAGAGAAAGGTACTATGATTCAGTATGGCCAGTGTATGTAAGAGTGTATTTTAATCTGGTATATTTATCTTATGTGTTTTATCTTTTTGCCTGTTAATGTGGCTGTTGATCTGTATGTATGGTAATTAACTTTATAAGGATTTACAAGATAAATGAATAGGATACTGGCAAAAGGGGGAACCAATTGAGATGTGTTATGCACATGTACCGATTCCCTACGATGAATGTATTCATTATGTACTTCAAACACGTACCAATAAAAAGTTTGAAAGAGGTAAGACAGGTATAGAATGAAGAGTAAGAACAAAGCCTAATTTTGGGGAGGGTGGTGGTGGCCAAAAGCCCCTGGGAAGGCAAGAAAAACATCAGATCCCCAGGGAGATCTGGTTCAAGACTAAACTCCAGGAACAGTGGACCAATAAAGCGAAGCACACACGCCTCCTGCCCAGAAGAAGTCAAGGACACCTGCACCTACGGGCTACCCACTCTGCAGCAGCAGGTCCAGGGGCAGGTACAGGCACACCCAGACTGAAGGGCTGGATACTCTGCTGACAGAGACTCCAGTCGGTCCAAAAAGGCCTCCGGTTCTAAGAAGTCAATTTTTTCACTGTAATTTCTTCGAGTTCTTTCAAGACTTCCATGTTAATGTGCTGTCTTACACCCAGTAGGGAACTACCCTTCCACTTCAGAGGAGAGATCCTGTCGGACCACATCCCACAAGCCCCTCCCCTCACCAGTGAGTTAAATTCCTAACTTTCTACAGCCAGCCAGCCCAAGACAGGATGAAAGGCAGTTCAATGCTGCTTTTGTGTTCTCTCAACATTTTACCCCCAATCAAAGCTGCCAGGGCATAGCTTAAGAACATCCATTTCTCTTCAAAACCTGTTCTTTTTTTATTATTAAAATTCCCTTAAAAAAATCTGAATTTCACTAAGTTCATTATCTTTCAAGGCAAATGCAAACAGCAAGAGAATGTGGCACACAGCTGTCTCCAGTATCCTTATATCTATCACTGAGAGGTTGCGCAACTGCTTCCAAGGATTGGCTTAGACTTAAGAGACTCTCACAGAAGATGGGACACTCTGGCCTCTTCCCACCTCCAGGTGCCAGATACCAAGGGGCTCAAGAGAACCGACTGAAGCCCTACAGCATAGGCTACTCGGTGGACACGCAGACAAAATCCCACCTCAAGTCACTGGGACGCAAAGAAGTGGTCTGTGCAGCAGGGTTCTGCTTGGAAGGCCTGAGCCCCACAGGGGGTCCCCTCTGAAAACCAGACACCTGAACTGTAAAACATACAGGTTCAGGACTGTGTATTGTTTATGCTAGGTATCTTGGGGCAACAGAGGAGGGAGAACAAGAGTAGCAGTCTGTTTAAAAAAGGTCATTAACATTTATCAATAAAAAAATTAATCATCTACTATGTACCAGCACTACAGAAGGATAAATAGCTTTATTTCTGTTTTACAGATAAAAGCACACTCACAGAGCTAACATGATTTGTCAAGGCTTACTGCAAGCAGGAAGAGCAGGGACAAATGACCACTACTCTGGTCCTACAAGAGCCAACTTTCCCAAACTGAGAAGAAAAGACAATACCCAAAATACTTCAAACGTGCAGACGAAAGAAAACTGAAGGGAGAGGAAGGGCTGACACATACATAATCCCACAAACATTTACATATTGCCTTTATTTCCCACAGTAGGAACATTTCTATTAACTCTCCACAGGAGGACAGGGAGCATTTGTTCCTGCTGGCTAGACACGTGACTTGTACAGTAGTTCCCATTTTAACAAAATACAAGGTACCTCTCTCCCTCCTTTAGGTAATTTTTCTCAACTGTCTAATAGAACAGGAGGAGCCAGCAATACCCCATTTGCCAGAGAGAGGAGTCTATGTGGGAAATCCGGAAAGCTCTAGCCCCAGATGTTGGCACTGGCCAACTTTCTTGCTGGGTTAGGACTAGTCCCATGGGACCCTTAGGGTAGGAGCAAACAAGCTTAAATGGCCATACAGCCCCCTTATCACTTGAAGGAAGGAGAAAAACTCCAGAGAAGACATGGGGCAAGTCTCAGCAACCACGGGGAAAGTAAGCACAAACAAGCCAAAAGGATGCTGGGCCAGGACAGAGGAGCCCACACTACCTGTGCACCCTAGCCCAGCCAGGCTGTGCAGGGTCACCTCCCCACAGAGCCAACTGAGGAGGAAGCCCTGGTAGGCAAGACACTTGCAGCCTGTCGTGTTAAGGGCTTAGGGACATCTACAGCAAAAGGTATCTGACTAGTTCCCTGAGAAAAGCAGGATTTGTCTCTTCTGTGGAGAAAGCAGGTGCTAGAAAATCTGGCCACATCCAAGTTTGGGAGGCATCTGAGTCTCTGAGAGGAAGCTTTCCTATTAGTGACTATCAAAACCAGTTCCAAAAAAAAAAACCAGTTCCACACATGAGAAGATGAATCCAAAGTTTGAGCATTCCTCCCTGAGAAGGGACAGTGGATCTGTTACTGTCTCTTGACTCCTCCCAAAGGCTTGTGGGTCACAAGTGGGACAGGGGCCACCTCATCCACATCCACATTCACAAGCCTATTTCCTTGGCTTTTCCCTACCTAAAACCAAAGCCCAGGCACAATCTCACAGCAATGGGGTAACAACCCCATATGGGGCTGTAATAAGTGGCCAGCCACTCTTGCCAATGTGATACTTTTATTTTTGATGTTATACACCATACATCCTGTCCTACCTATACCAGAAAGCCATTTCATCCATCTGTCTGGAAAGATGATCCTTTTTTTTTTTCCGAAGCAGGGACGGAACTCAGGCCCCAAGCGCTTATTCTACTGAGCCATCTCCCCAGCCCCATATGATCCAATTTTGGCGCTTTTATCACTGATGCTTTCAGAACTTTGTCCTACTTCCCCTACTGTAATTACTTTTGAATCATCAACACACCCAAGCCAGCTTTAACACTCAAGAGAACAAAATGCTCTAAATGAAAAAAAATCTGCAATCGAAAACAATTTCACTAAAAAGCCACCCATCCTAGAAACAGTTCTTTCCAGAAACTTAATAACCTGCCTTCCACTTCTTTCCTCTTTTCTAAAGGTAGGCAGGGCTTGAGGATGGGATGTGGCAGAGACAGAGCTCCTCAAGGAGCTAATTAAAACAGCTGCTCCCTTCCCTCCCCTCCCTTTGGTTTTTGTTTGAAGATGCACATTGCAATGATGTAGCACTCAAAGTTGGCGTCCTGGTTGCTGGGTGCCCGAGCAGCCCAGGAGCCAAGTAAGTCTTCTCAGGAATGCAACTAAATTACAAGGGAGGGGAGGGACCGACCAGGCCAGTGGCTGCTGGTTTGAAACTTCAGATTCCTCTTGGCCTAACTTTGAAAGATAAATCACACACAAAAGAAAATAAAAATGTTAACCCCTCCCCAAGAAAATTCAACGGGCGCGACCCGACACTGTACAGAAGTGGCCTTTCTGTTGATCTCTAATTCCGCCACTGCCTCAGGATGGCCCTGGTGGATGCAACTTTCAGCTCTGATCTGTAAGTGGCCAATTCACAGCCCAGCTCTCCTTCCTTCTGGCACGGCCGGCCCGCTACAAGGGCCATCCTTCCTCAGGATCCCCTGCAGAGGAGGGAGAAGCAGGAGGAAGCACAGGGCTGCTCTCGCAGGCTTCTCACTACCACTGCCCCCTCGTGTCTTCTTCCCCCATCCATCTCTTCACATCCAGCTAGCTCCGAGAGTCTTTTCCCAGGAAGAGGTTGGGGAAAAGAGTGGAAAGAGTCCAGCAGTGAGTTATAAACACAGGCAGGCTCTTTTCCAGCTCTCAGCACAGCTGAACAACGAGAGGAGGTAGCTAAGTTGCTGCCTGGGTCACACTGGCCTCCTGGGTCACACTGGCCGGTCAGCACTGCTGCCAAAGGTCGGGGGTTGTGATCTGAGTAGGTGTAGCTCCATCCCTCCTGAGGCAGGGGAGTCAAGAGGCATACACTACCCACCCCCATTCCACGGAGAGAATTCCAGAGGCTGACACACCACCCCAGCTGTTTTGCCCCTAGCAAGCTAGGGGTGTTCTTTGGGAACACGAACTCCTCCACGAGTAAGTGACCTGCTAAGGAAGCAAATGTAGGGGTGGAAGTGGGGTATGGGGCGGCATAAGAGCCCCGTGGCTGACCACCCCACCAGGGCTTAGCAAATTTAAGCTCAGCACAGGCCCTTCACACCTATTGGAAGAGGGACCCAAAAGTGCAAGCACAAATCTAATCCCAGGAGCATTTGTTAACTCCCGTGCCTCGAGGGTCAAGTAGACCAAGCTCTGAGTTCTCCAGAAAATAACCGAGGTTAGTCCTCGCTCCTGCTATTTTGGACACATTCCTCTAAGCCAAAAGAACATGGGGGAAGGTGAAGGAGTTTCGAGGCCTCCCATAGATCCCAAACTAAGCGATTGCATCCTCTGACCCAGCCTTCACCCCGCCCTCATAGGAGGCAGGGTCTCCAAGCCCCCTCCCCCGCGAGGGGTCTACATCTCCTCTGGACACTCAAGAAGGTGGAGACCACGAGGCGCTGTCCACGGAGAACTAGCACTTTTTCGCTGCGCGATTCAGAAACACGCCGGGTCTGATGCCATCCGGCGAATTATGTAACCAGGGGCACCGCTCCTGAGCTAAACAAACGCGGCTCTGTGTGCAGCGGCGGCCCCGGGGGAGCGCACCGAGGCGGGGAGGGGCTCCGGCCCGGCCTCGGCTCGGGCTTGTTTGCTCAGCGAAACCGGCGGGAGGCCGCCCGTCCGAGCCCCGCGCGGCCAGGGCCCGGCCCCTCCCCCACCGCGGCCGCCCCCGCTCCGGGCTGCCAACTTGGTCCCAAGTCCCACCGGACGCCGCCATCGCCGGCGGCCTGAGAGATCTCGGCTTGGGGGACTAGGAAACGCTTAAACTCCAGCCCCGGCTCAGCTCCAGCTCCGGACCCCTCTGCCCCCTCCCCACCTTCTCCCGTGGTCCCGGCGCAGCCGCGCACCGCGGTGCAGGAAAGTGACGACCCCCGCCCCCACGCACACTCGGGAGGGGGCGGACGCGGGTGGGCTCGTGCTCCAGGCGCTACCCTTCGGCGTCTGGGCCGCGGAGGGAGGGGCTGCGGGGCCGGCTGACAGCTGCGCGGGTGACACCCCTCCCCCTTGGGCGCGAAAGCCCGGGCCCGCGCAGCCCCCAGCGAGGTCTGCGTACCGACCCGGACGCGGGGGCAGACGGATCATGGAGCCCCCGGGGGCCAGGGCCCTGGACGAGGTTCTGGGATGGGTTGGCCCCCTTCCCGTCCGGGGGCGACGCAAAGTTTTGGGAAGTTGGTGCCCCTACCTTGCTTGGTGAGCACCAGGGCGTCTTCCCTCCGCGCCTGGGTGATGATGGAGCCGTGTTCCATCTAACAATTCCGCGGGCCCGGGCTGGCTGGGCGGGAGGACGGGCGGGCGCGCGGGCTGGGCAGGGCTGGGCTGGGGGCCTGGGCGGGGGCCCGCTCCGCTCTGGCTCCCTAGTCTCCGATTCCCACCGCTGTTCACATCCCCCCTTCTCGTTTCCTCCCCGGGCCGGGAAGGGAGGTGGCCTGGACTGAAGGCGGGCGGCCCGGGCAGCGGATCCCCCGGGTGCCCCCGGCCCCGATCCCCCGGTGGCAGCTCCGGGCTCCTCAGTTTGGGTCCAACATGGAGAATCCGGAGCGAAAACAAGAGGAGGAAATGGGACACGGGGCGGTTTCCAGGCTCCCCCCTCCCCTCCGTACTCCAGATAAACAACCCGCGGCTGCAGAGCCCACCCCCGCGCGCTTCTCCGCAGCTGACCCGGCCTTTCCACGGCCTGCCGGTGCTTTCCACTCCGCGCCAGCGTCCTAGGCCCCCGGCCCCTTCACTTGTGAGCGGCCGGGGCTGCAGACAATCCAGAGCTTTGCTATTTTGTTACGGAAAACGCGAATCCCCGAGGGGGGTGGGGTGGCGGGCGGGCAGACTGGCGGGGGAGACTTGAAACCGCTCCGGTGCTCCGATTGGCCCGCTAGGAGAAAAGGGGCGTGGCCCCTCCTTACTATGCGGTGCGAGGACCCAACAACATTCCAATCGCCACGGCCACGCCTCCGGGCCACTCCTCCCTCTCCAGGCTGCGGCCTCCCAGTATCCTCGGCCACACCCCCTTTCCAACTACTTAAAAAGGCCACTCCAAAGCTCACGTTTTCCTGCTCGGTGCTTGGGTGTTCTAGTCACTGTAGTGTGTCTGCTCGAGGGCGGCAGAATGGTTCCGCCCTTTGGGTAACCTGGGCAACCTGGGCGAGCCGAGAAGTTTAAACTGGATTGGGCCAGGGCTCAGGGCAGTTACCATACTTCCTGCTTGGCCCTACTCAGGACGCACTGATTCACGGGAAAGTATAACCATGGAATCCTGAAAGGATTTGAGGAGGAGAGACGATCCAGTGGCAAAGCTGGAACTGACCTCAGGACTATGACCTCCACAGTTGAAAAGAGACACACAGGCCTGAGTAACAAGGCTTTGCTGAGCTAAGCACTTTATTCTCATTCAGGCATCTCATCCCCCAAATAGTCCCATCCTCAGTCCACCTGGCTGGAATTCTCTCCAGCTGAAGTTTCAGCACTGTGGACTCAGGCTGCCCCCTGCTTGCTCTTTAGGGCCCCAAGGTGCCCGACTGGAAGGTGGGGGGGGGTCCCTCTTGGACTTTAAACTCATAAATTCCCTCTGCTCAAGGTTGTAGGTGAGGGATTTCCGTTTGTCTCCACAAGGTGGTAGCTCCAGAAAGGCAGATTCCAGCTCAGAATCAGGTCCTTTTCAATGATCTACAACTGTCACAGGAGATGTGAGTTGCCTTGGGAGGAAGGGAGCTAGCTGTTCAGCTCAAGGTTGGCAGGACTGGGATAGAGCGAGCTTACAAGAGGTGCTTTCTGAGCTGCCCCCAACCCGAATATGCTACGACTCAGTGGAACTCCCCTACCAAAGAAAGGGCTTCCAGAAAAGGCCAGGACTTGCCTGGGCCCTAAGGGATGGGGCAGCTAATGGGCTTCCTGCTGTACTTCCCATTGCCCAATGTGTGTCAGGTCTTTCTCACTGGTGTTCAGAGAACAGTCAGTCGAATTTGCCAGGTCCTTTCATCGTGACACATAGGCGTCTGTGTGCCTTAACTGTGCCTCTGCTCATGTGTTCTGCTGTTCCTACACACACACACACACACACACACACACACACACAATCTTTATATAACACCATTTTAATGGAAATTCTGTTTTTTTTTAAAAATGAAATTGGCTGTTGCAGAAGATCTGAATGATGCTTATATAACTTTAAACACTGAGTTTGGGTAGATCCTAATTCATTAACAGAGAGAAAAAGAAGTTCTGACATATGTACCTCCCACCATGAAAAGAACAGGCACTTCAAGATAAATATTCAGTAGTCAGGTTGCTAGGAGGCCTTTCTGTCTCTACCCGTACCCTCCTGCAAGGTAGGTCTGTTGCAGCAGGAGCAGAGAACAGAGAATTGAGAGAGCCCCGGTACCCCATTACTGCAGTGATGGGTAGAACTCTTTCACCTCCCTGCTTCCATTTTCTCAGCAGAAGAGACAGTCCATTCCCTTCTAGCATTTTCAAAAATCTTCCATATACATTGTCTCATTTGACTTGTCTTTAGACGTTTAGACTTGAATCCTTAACATTTTATCATAGTTCTCTTCCTAGCTACAGGATGGAGAAAATTCTAGAACCTAGCCACTGCCTTTTCTTCTGGAGAACCCTGTAGCACCTCCTCTTGGAGCCCTTCCCAAATGCCTACTCTCACATGAGGGTTTTATAATCTCCTACATACAATCACCAGGAACTTGCGACTTATAGAGGCATGGTTTGTCCATTGGCTTCCCAAATAAAAGGCATATTGAGAAACTGTCCTCTTCATTACTGAAAATTTTTTTAAAAATATTTTTGGAGATAGGGTCTTACTATGCAATTTGGGCTGGCTTTGTGCTCACTTTCTGTAGCCCCCAGGCTGTCCTCGAACTCACAGATCCTCCTGGCTCAACCTCCCAAGTGCTGGGAATACACCACATCCGGGGCAGAGATGGTGGGCCTGAGGATCCTGGGTCATGGCTGCAGGACGTGTGGGGCCAGGGATGGAACTCTGGTCTTTGTGCTTGCCAGGCAGGTCCTTACGCCTCTGAGCTATCTCTCTGGCACCCATTACTGAATTTTTGAGGAGCCTTCTGGCTTAGTACCTGATAGAGAAGGGTCACAGTTTATGAATTTGCTCTGTGCATTTTTACTTTAGATCTTATGCATGGTTCTTTTGTTCAGAGGTTCAGTGGCCCATAGCAAGAAACACATTTTGTGAGATGTTTCATGGGATAGTTTTACCTTTGACACTCTGACGCTTTATTTATTTATTTATTTGAGACAAGGTCTTGCTGTGCAGTTCAGGGTGACCTTGAGCTCACTTTGAAGCCCAAGCTGGTCTTTAACCCCAATGATCCTCCTGCCTGAGCCTTCCACTTGCTGGGATTTCAAGTGTGCACCACCACACCCTGCACCACTCTGATATTTTCTATTGCAGTATATTCTATTTCACTTTCAAAGATGCTCTGTAATAGATTTTGTGATCCAATTCTGGGTTGTGCCCCAGTATTAGAACAACACTGCTCTCACCTCCTGTGTGCTCTCCTCCCTTTGGTGGGTGGTCTTTGAAAAATGCAAGGAGATGACCTTCAAGCACCTCTTGCTTTGAGGTCAAATGACAAGTTCATGTATAATAAAAAGAAATTCTTCTCAGGCCAGAGGCACAGGGATGTGAATACAACTCAGCAGGAAGGGTGAAGGACGGATATAAGCGGAAGGCAGAATCTCTACACGGGGTTGGTCAGGCCCTCTGTGCCCCAGAGACTGCAAAGCTAGTGGCAGTGTCTGGCGTCTGGGCTTCTTACTACTCTACCCCCAGATGGCTAGGAACAGGTCTCCACTCTCAGAAGCTCCCTAGGGCTTCAGTGGGTCTCTTTCCTACAATTAAGGAGGTGAGGGAGGTGGATGCAAGTGGCCATTCTAACTTCTGCCTGCCACAGCCTCCTGCATCGCCTGCTGTGTACAGGTCAGAGGCCCATTGCTTCCTATGTAACTTTAGGTGGCCCATGGAATTTGATTCAAGAGTCATGACTGAAACCAAGGCTTTCTTGGCATAAAACCCCTTCCAAAGACCCACTAGCTGCCCTAGTCACCTACCGGCTCCATCCTTGGCCCTTAGTCTCTCTGAAAGTTTGGTGAGAATCAACTTGGCAACAGCAGCACTGCCCAGCCCCCCAGCTGGACCTGGGACCATAAGGGTGGGGCTCCCTTGCAGTGACCATCCTGTTGATCTCCTGAGGCTATTGAAGTCAGACTGGGTGTTCCTGAGCTGAAGCCGAAGAAAGGGAAATGGAGCTGGAGGAGCTTCCTCTAGGAGACCTCTTGCCTGCTCCCCGACCCCGCCCTTTCCCCAACAGAAAGTAAGGACTAAGTGCAGGGTGGCCTTTTCTGATGTCATTGAAATGTTACTTTTTTGTGTGTAATTTTTAATTTATTCTTATAAATGGAACACTTTCTTGGTTTTCGGATTGTTCCTGTCGTCTTGGTTCCCTTCTATATTGTAACTGGGAAGGTGTGGTCCTGGCGCCAGGGCTCCAGAGCCCTGTGTCATCCTGTCACAAGGCTTGTGCAATGCAGTCCTGTCCTGGCATCCGTTTGGCTAAGTAAGCTCCTTGGCTAAGGTAGCTGGGGTGTAGGACGGAAACTGGTGACAGTGACTGAAAAGTGGGAGTGCCAGATACTGAATCCTGGGAGGAAGAAGCATGGGGGGGAGGGTCTGTGTCTGTGTATTGAACCTTTTCCACTGAGCTGTATCTCTCATCCCTTTTAATTCTGAAACAGACTCTTGCTAAATTGCCCAGGCTGGGTAGATAGCACAGTAGAATAAGTGCTTGCCTGGCAAGTGCAACGTCCTGAGTTCAATCCCCAGTACCGAAAAAAAAAAATATTGCTAAATTGCCCAGGCTGGCCTTGTGTGATCCTCCTGCTTCAGCGTCCAGAATACTGGGATAACAGGCATGTGCCACCATACCTGGCTAGAGCTTTTCTATAGAGCAGCCTAGAAAACTTTGCAGGGGCTCCAGATGATGAATTCTTTTTTTTTT
>NDGN011179415.1:0-18623 GCA_002564285.1 Tympanoctomys barrerae | reverse complement strand
GTTGTAATAGTGTTTGTAAATAGGATATCATGTCTGCATCTTATACAGCAAATAACCACTAGGCAGAGTGTATGCAATGTGTTAAGTATTGAAACTATCATACCAATTTGATTTGAAAGTAATATATATAAATATATATATAACTTTAGAAAATTTAAAAAAGAGCCTCTGCTCTATTATTTAAATGAGACAAATAGATGACAGGATATAATAACAATAGATTAATAAAGCCCTCTGACATTTAAAGATGTGGTGTACCTTGCAGAGCTGTGAGGAGGTTATATAAGTGATAATTTTGGAGCTGGCCTGAAAGTGTTAATGAATTTATTCCTTTCATGAATATTTATAGAACTTAATGTAGCAGATGAATAAATAAACTTAATTTTCTGTAATTTGTGAGTTTCTGATCTTCAGGAAAATGATTAAGCAAGTGTACTGGAATCACTGTACTGGAATCACAGGGGTGCCTGACCACGCCTGCCTCATAGGTAGTCCTGACTGCAGAGTGCCTAGCTTAATCAACCCTAACAGAAATAATGCCAAGAACTGAGACAGAGTATAATGGGTGAGAGAAGATCTATTATTCCTGCAGAAAGTTAAAAGAATTGCAGAGGATACTGTTCTAAGTGCAATCCACAATTAAAAGTTCAAGTGGAAAATTAGGTGTATAAAACTGCTAACAAGAATATAAAAGTAATTCATCCTTTATCACTGAGAAATGGGCTTTAGAATGTGCAAATCATTTTGGCACCAAGGACAAAGCAAGAGAGAAAAATTATACATTTTCTCTCTAAAATGAAAGTAGAATGATTTGTTGGAATGGGATAAAATATACTTGTTATTTAAATGATCTATTTTATTAAAAACACAGATGGCAGTGAGAAAATTTGTTCCAGACGCATGTTAGTTTTCAGAAATATTTTTAAAATAGACGTTGAGAAGCTCGGTTCTAACTGCGGGTGTGGAAACATGTTTTCTGGCTGGGTAATCTGATGTCCTGGTCTTGTGCTCTTCCCCCACGGTCTCACGGGGAAAGGCTGGAGGGCCTTCGGGAAGGAAGAGTGAAGGAAGGCCACGCTGGGGAGCTGGGCAGTGGTGGGGCGGGCAGCAGGCTGAGAACCAGAGATCGGAGGTGCGAGCGCCCCCAGGATAATATTTACTGAAAAGTAAGCGACCGGTAGGATCTCTGTACAGAAGTTCAGTGGGTAGGGATCAGAAGGATGCTTTAGTTTAATTTGTTTTCTTTTTTAGTTCAATGTTGGCGATTAGCAATGTTTTGGGTAATGTATGTTTGGCAGAAAGTAAAACTGAGTTGAGTTTTCCTACGACTTAATATTGAGCAATGAACAGTCCTAAGGCCGCGTAGCTCCACTCAGTTCACTTATTTTTCTCAGGATCGTGCGGGTCTCTACAGAAAAGGCTCAACGGGTGGTTGTTTGTGAGCAATCCGAAGGGCAGCAGCTCAAGCCTGGGCCAGGCTGGAAGGGTTCATGTCTCTATCCACTTCCTAGTGCCTCATTGTCCCTTGCTTGGTCTGAAGGCTACCAGTTGATCCCCCTCCTTCTCCCTCTTGTCTTCTGTCTCTCTTCGTGTCTTCTCATTTTCTAGCTGCTGTTTACAACTTGATGATACTAGGTAGATGCATTTGTTAAATAGAAACAGCCACCAAGAAGTAGAAAATATTGATAGGATAATTATGAGCTGCACCTGACAGGGGCAGAGTTATGTCAATTATATTTTATTGGTCAAAAATGCAAAAACCTTTATTCATGTGCTAATGGAAGTAAAATAAACTCCACAGTTTGAAGAAGCAGTTACATGTGAACATACAGGCCATTTTTGGGAAACAGTACAGTTAAAGAAATTATAGCTACAGGGCAGGCTATTAGGAATGGTGAGGAAAGGTCCTGTGCTTCATAAACACTGGTAGTTTACAGCAGTTTCAACAGATAGAGTAGGAGCACAGGGGAGGATTAGACCACTGATCTCCTAATCCTAGAGCTTTCCAGTAGCCTGAGAAGGTAAACTCCAGCTGTTACCAGTGGAATGACATAAGCAGAAATTGCCTTATCATTCTTGGAACTTTCAAAAGGGACAATAAAACTCAGATGAAGCCAGAATGGTGGTGCAGTGTGAGTCAGTACTTGGGAGGCTGACACAGAATTGCTGTGAATTGACTACCAGCCTGGACCACACAGTGAGCTCAAAAGTGAGCCTGAACTACATAGTGAGATACTGACTCAACAAAACTAAACAAAAACCTGAGGTAGGGTAATAGATATGTTTCCCATTATTTGAACATAACATGGAGTAAAGATGTGGAAATGATACATGGTACACCATAAATATATATTATAATTTTATGTGCTAATTAAAAAATAAAGAAGTGAAAGAAGAAAAGTAGAAGTTAAAGAAAAGAGTAGCATAGAGAGACCAGAAGTGGGAGTCTAAGGAGGATGCTTTGGGTGGTGAGAGCAGGCATGCCCCGCAAGGCTCAAGCACCTGCACTTAGCACTGTGGGCTCAGGAGTGAACCGTGGGGAGTGACAGCTGACTCACCCAAAAGAGATGTGGCCTGGCTGGAGGAGGCAGATCACTGGGAGCTTTGAACCAGGTGAGAAGTCTCGCTCTGGCTTCTCCTCTCCCTCCTTCCTGACTGCCAGGACATGAGCAGCTGTCCTCTACCAGACCCTTCTCCAGGCCACTTCTGCCTCGGAGGCAGGTGGCCATGGGCTGTAACCACGAGCCCAAGCAATCCTCTCCTTGAATTGTGGGTGTTGGGTGTTGTGTACTGGAGAAAACAAAGGCACTAAGACAAAACTATTATAGTGATCTGGATTGGAGTATAGTGTTAAATAAAATGCAATTAAGAGAAATGAAGAAGGGGGAGATTCACAAAGTGATTCAGTTGTACAGAGTAGTACCATCCTCACCAGGAACGTTAAGGCCCGTGGAAACGAGCCATGAAATCTTTTGGTAACAAGTAGGACTGGAAAATGTTATTAAATATTTTCTGTCTAGTGGAAGGTATTTTACAAGTTTTTCAGAAGGTTTCATTTGTGCTAACATAATCCCCATTATAGTTGCTGAATGTTTGAATCCCTACAAGGCAGAAAGTTCTTGAGAAAAACATGAAGCACCAGAAGAGCTCATCATTGGAGGTGACTGTAATCATCTTCTCATGGAGAAGGACCCATGTTCCTCTAAGGAAGAGAAGGCCAGGTTTCCTTGCAGGACTGTCTTCAGCTCTGCTAATTGACTCTGACAAGGATGTCAGAGAAGTTGTCTGTATGATATCAATTATTTAAATGTAGGATTTATGTAATTATATTTCACTTTCATCTATTTGTTAGGCTTCACATCAATATGTATTTCAATTTATGGAGCTTCTGCAATGTATTTGATGGGCTTGGCATTCCCCAGGGCATTAGTCTACTGATGGTTTACAGTTACATGTGATGTTGAGAAGTAAAGCTGGGTAGAAAAGGGGCGACTGTGGGTGTGTAGGTCAGGTCTTCCTTCCTCCTAGCTCACTCTCTGCTGCCCCTTGCAAAACCATGGACCATTCTCTTCTGCCTTGTCACCCTTCCTTGGAGCCCATGAACATGAGCAAAACCTCTGCAGCAGTGAACAAAACTAAACTTTACTTCCTGTAATTTGTAAGTTCCAGGTATTATGTTTCAGTTATGAGAAAGGCATCTATGACCCCTTGTATATTTCTGTTGAATGAGTCAGTGAATATTTAAATAATTTTATTCCTCCATAACTTCAAGAAAGTTCCCCTTTATTTTGAGTGTTAATATGAACACCAATTATATAGATCTATTTTGATCCTATTTCTACTAATAGATAAAATGGCACCAAGAAAAGTGGTTGAGGGCATGATACTAATATCAACATTTAAGGCCAGGATAGTCCCTTCCAGAATATTTTTATCAGGGGCCAGGAGATGGCTCAATAGAATAAGTGCAAGGGTCTGAGTTCAATCTCTGGTTCCAAAATTAAAAAAAAAAAAAAAAAAAAGAACAGAATATTTTTATCTTTGTAACCTCCTACAACTCATCAGAAAAAAAAGAAGTACAAATACCCCCAAATCTCCTTTACCTCCTAATGCTGGAGATTTCCATAAAAGTTTGGGTTGTTGGCTTTTTATTTTCACTGTACAATTCATCACAGTTGTTTTAAGACAGAAGTTCATGATGGAAGATCTTTTTGAGATCACTATCACACCACCTTATGTCAATTTTACCTCCTGTTTTCAATTCTTTTTCAAAGGAATAGATACTGAAACTTCATCCTTTCTGAAAGTGCAGAAGTTTCTTCCAAATCTGACATGATATGGCATGTTTTCACATATCCTCTCGCTAGTTGATGAATGATTGATTCTTCTAGTTTCTGCCCAGTGATCCCTAAATTGCATGCACCACGTGTCAATATCTTCATAATGAAGCATTTTAAACTTTTCACTGCACAAGGCAGGGATTTAGAGCTTAGAAATTAACTTTATTGGGCTGGGGAGATAGCTCAGTAGCATAAGCACCTGTTTAGCAAATACAAGGTCCTGAGTTGGATCTGCAGTCAGTAAAAAAATAATAATAATCCTACAGATTATTAAAATTGGCCTATAGAGCTACAGCATTGTAATGGTTGATTAATTATGTCAATTTGAGAAATTCAGAAGCTTACTTAAGTGACTAAGCGTTTCTAGATCCTAGAGTGTAGCTGCCCTACACGCTAGGATGGCTGTCTACATTCTAGGATGTTGGAATTGTTGATTAATTCTGTCAACTTGAGATGTTTAGAAGCTTAAGGAAGTGACTCAGCAATTCTACAGCCTAAGGTATAGAAGACCCACCCTCCAATGGGTATTGTAGCCTTATACAATATAAGAGAGGAAGTGAGGATTTCTCTCCCCCTTCATCATACCACTAGCCAGGCAAATTCTTTCATTTAAAGTCTTGATGAAGAAAAGTGAAACAAGTGGTCAAAAGATCCAGGAAGCAGCTATCACAAGGGTCTCTTTGAACAGAGACCTGGGGTGATGATCCTGCTTCTGACACACCAACTCACAGCAGTAAATGAAGATAGTAAACTGAAATGTTCAAATGAATGTCCTCATTTGATCCAAGAGTCTCCTGATATATGTCAAATAATTATCATATATCTATATTAAAATACAATGGAGGGGTGGGCGAGATAGCTCAGAGGTCTAAAACACTCGCTTAGGCAAGCTTAGGCAAGCATGCAGAAACCGTAGTTCAATGCCTGGCACCACATGCCCTGCCAGCCCCATCCCCAGTGTAGGCTGAGTCAGTCAAAAGGAAAACAAAACAATGGAATACAGTTTGTATTGTGGCATGAAGTTGTATTTTCACAATATTTTAATATTTACATCTTTTCCCACCTAAATAATTCATTCTAATTGTCTAATCCCCAATATTAAACATTCCTTTCAAACAATTTTGAGTTGGCAATACTCAACTCAAATGAATTGAATTATATATACCAGAAAGAAACTTTTAATTTGGAACACCTATTACCTACAAATACAAGCTTACCCAGAAAAAGGCCTTTGGAGGTGGAAGGATGATGAGGTCATATTTGCTGTGGCGGGTCCAATTCCACAACTATTATCTGCATGGCAGAAGAACACAGAAGCAGACTCTGACCCACAGAAGCTACTAGGAGCTTGAAGGAGCAAAGTAGGACATCTCCCAGGCAGTGTTAGGCAGCATGGTCTTGCTAACACCTAGATTTGAAACTTCTCATTTTAAACTCTTAAAAAAATCTATTTTTAAGACAACAATTTTATAGTGTTTGGTTATAGAAGCCCATAAAAGCTAATCAAATATGAATATAAAGTTGAAGAATTTTTTAAAGCAAATAAAATATAGTAAAAAAAAGTATTAATGTTATCAAGTTTTACAAACTAGTTGGATAATTTGGAAATTTATATTGTAACACCTATCCCAACGGAAGAATTTTCATGGATAACAATGACTCCTTTTAGTACAAAGAAATTAGGATAACATATTTGAGGGAAGTAACATTTAAGTTATCAAATCTTGAAAGTGATATCGTCATACAAAATCTCCCTCTCCAGCATAAGCTCTTGTTTTCCCAGAATAGTAACTAAAACTCCAAGTTGCAAATAAAGCAGATCCGTCTTCATTTTATTTTAGCACAGGGGAAAAGAGATCTCATAACAGGGTTCCTCCTGTTGCTCTCCAGCTTTCCAACTTTTTTCTTAAAGAGATTGTTCTTCCCCTAGCATATTTGATGCTTTTGTCAAAAAGAAGATAGTTGTAGGTATTTGAGATTCATTCTGTGCTTTGCACGTGATTGGTTACATTTCTGCTTCTGGGTGAGTACCACACTGTTTTGGTTGCCCTGGCTTTATCCTGCAGCTTGGAATCTGACAGAGCAATGTCTCCTGCATTGTCCTTCTGTAGACCATCCCTTCACAGCCAATCAGCAATGGACTAAAATATGAGACATAATAAACCTCCCTTTCCTTAAGTTGTGAATGCTGGGTATTTCCTCCCAGTGACAGCAAAGTGAGGAAGATGCTCACTAAACAACATTACGTCTTCCAATCTAAGGACAAGAGAATATTTTACGTTGTTCAGTGTCTTCAATTTCTTTCTTCACAGCGCTATAATTTTCATCATAGATGTCTTTCAGTGACCTTACTTAGGTTGAGTCATGTGTGTTTTTTAATTACTGTGAATGAAATCTTTTTCCTGACTTCTTTCTCATTGGGTTCGTTTTTGGTATATAGGAATGTGATACACTTTGTGTACCAACATTTTGTCCTCACACTTTGCTTAATGTATCTCATCTAAAATCTTTTAATGGAATATTTTGAGTGTTCTATATAATTGAAAAATTGTCTCATATTTAAATAAAGTTAAATAACTCGTTTCTGCATAGAAACTGATCAACATGCGTATCAGAATTAAAATTAGAACATGTGAAAGTGAATATAAAGGACACAGTACATTGAAATTTGTAAGATGCAGTGAAAATGTGTTTAAAATATAAAGTAAAATCTTTGAGGATCCTTATTTGTAAGAAAAAAGGCTTAAAATCAATGATTTTAGGTTTTACCAAAGAATTGAACAAATTTAAATTCAAAGTGTATGGTAGGAAATTATCATTATAAAGACAGAAGTCAGAGGTGTAGAAAGAGATCAATAGAAAAAAAATCAAAGTCAAAAGTGAACTTTTATTTCTCATGCTGCTATTTAAATATAAGGCCTATAGACTAAGTTTATTGTCAAGTAAGTTATATATATTTATTTATTTATTTTGAAACAGATCTTACGAATTTACCCAAGCTGGGCTGAAACTTCAGATTTTGCTGCTTCAGCTTCCAAGAATTCTGAGAATACAATCATGTACCACAATGTAGACAAAGTGAACCTTTTCTTAACAGTATTTAAATCAATAAGCTTATAAAAAGTGTAAATGAGAAAACTAATTAGCAACACCACATATTAAGGAGATTCTATTGTTGAAGTTCCTACAGTGTTGTAAGAATGAATGCTACAATAATATATGTGAATGAAATTGACCAGTAAAGTAACATTTATTTAATACCATCTTAATTAGAAGATGAAGAAAGGCAGAATTTATTTATACATGTGAAAAAGCTACAAGGAGTTATACTACCATATACCTTAAGTGTAGAGAGACCAATAACTTTTCTCTATTCATAGTTCTTTGCTAGAGAAACTTCCATAACAAAAGACACACTAAGAACAACAACATCAGAAGGGTCACCTGTGTACCAGGGTGCTGCACAAACAACGAACAACTCTCATAGAGGTAACGCTGAATCTAGACTTCTGTAGCCTCTTGAACAAGAAATTACAAAATTTTTAGATATGTGAGATGGTGAAAACAAGACTTTTCCTCTGAGGAGAGGACTATAGGCAGCTGATAAATTCTGCGAAGTGAACTGTGCCACTTAGATTCTTCTGGGGTCATCTTCAGACTGATATGGTCCTAAAATTTTCTTCAGGCCGGAGAGATGGCTCAGTGGAATAAGTGCTTGCCTGGCAAGTGCAACGTCCTGAGTTCGATCCGATCCCTGGTACCACCAAAATAAATAAATAAATAAATAAATAAATAAATAAATAAAATTTTCTTCAGGTAGCAACTCTGTCCTTCCTGGTAGAGAAGACAGGAGAGGCCCTATCACTTTATTAATTTATACCCTGCTCTCAGACAAATTCAGAGAAAGAAAAAGCTCTCATTGTGTGTGTACAACCTTAGCAGGTTGTAGCTCAAAATTATCCTTATGGCAAAATATCATAAATTAAGTTTATATAATGCAATGGACACAGGTCAAACGAACATTTCCCAATTGAACTTATGTTACTGGCATAAACTTGATCCTAGAACCTGGAAACACATTGGGAGCAATATAAAACTCAGACAAAAACATCTATACAAATATATACCCGAATATTCTTAAGGAAACATTCATATACGTGGATATTCATTTTTAAAAAGCCAAAATAATTTTTAAATTATTTGACACTATAAACCATTCAAAATAAGTGTAGTGTTAATGGAATAAAGGTTAAAAACATGGTCATATTAATAGATGCCAAAAAAATGTGACATAGTGCAAGACTCATCAGGAGGTTTTTTTTAAGCTATGAGATTGGACATCAATGCCAGGCATGGTGGCTCACGCCTGCAATCCTAGCTCTTGGGAGGCTGAGGCAGCGGGGTTATGGCAAGTTTGAGGTCAGCCTATGCTACATAGTGAGTTCAAGGCCGGCACGAAGGAAATAGTGAGAGCCTATCTCAAAAATAAAACCAAATAAATATATAGAAATGGACAATATTTTTGGCCAGGTACAACTCAAAAAGAAAATTAGAGGTCCAATAAAGTAATACAAAGAAACTTTACCGCTAAAAGAAATTATTATTAATAAAACATTGGAAACCCTTCACTGGTGTCCAAAATAGAGTAAGGAATCTTTAGTCAGCAGTTCCTTTCAGTAATGTACTATTGATTCTGTCTAGCATAATTGGGCAAGAAAAACCAACCACAAGTTTCAGATTGTCCAGACAGAAGTAAAACACTAGCTTTCACAAGTGATATAATTAGCTAAGAAATGATTCCTAAGGAACATGTAACACAACTATTTGAATTAATCAATAAATTTGCCACCACATAGAAAAAAAACTGTATTTCAAATTACTAAACAGAATATGATTGAAAAGTAGAATAAAAATATTTAACTTATAATGCCTTAAAAGTACACCAGCAAATTAATGAGATGTTTGTGAACTCTACATTCTACAAAAATCCCTGCTAAAATGATAGACAAAAAATAACATATACATAAATATTTTTGGATTTAGAATATAATTAAGAGTGAATTTCCTCCAAATTATAGATTCAACCTAGCCCATCATATGTAAAGCAAGATTTTGTAATAGAAATTAACAAGTAGCTTAAAATTATATTATGGAAACGGAAACTACAATAAATTTTTTAAAATTACCTTTTACCAGAAAGAGTGAAAATGCTTATAATCCACGAGTTGAGGACATGAGTCAGAGCAGTTATCCCATGTAATGTTGATATAAGTGGTGCCAAACTGACTTAGAAATTATTTTTAAATAGATGCACACATAGAAATTTGATTCTTTGCAAAATGATTTAATTTATAGCTTTATAAAAAACTAGATTTCAGAAGCAATATGGGAATATTTTTATATGTGATAAATAAAAGGCAAAAGAGAATCTTTGCTTTATCATGTATTATAAGGAAATTAATTTAAGGTGGGTCCGAAAAAAATATGAAAGTTAAAATCATGAAGATACTAACAGGTAACATAGAAGGCTTTTATGAGCATTTTGACAGAACACACGATAACTAAAACCAGAAAAAAATCTGAAAAACTCTGTCAAAATAGGAAAATTCTCTTCTTCAAAAAACAATAAGAGACAAAAAACACAGGAGAGGATACTAGATAGCCATATGTCATAAAATGTTGATTCTAAGAACCAGCCAAATAGCTCAGCATATTCAAGCGTCTGCTTAGGCAGATGCAGGGGCCAGGAGTCTGATCCCAGGGCCTGCCCTGCTGGCCCCACTCCTGGGGCTCGCTGAGACAGTGGTTGAGACTGGACATGGTGGTGCACGCCTGCAATCCCAGCTCTTGGGAGGCTGTAAACAAGAGGATCACTATGAGTCCGATCTGCGCAGTGAGACCCTGTAGGCCCTGTAGACCCTGTCCTAAAATCCAAAAATAAAAAATGAAATAAAAAGTTGAATCTAGACTATAAAGTACTTCTCTGGCTTAGAGAAAATAACCCAGTAGAAACAAGTAGATTACACCAAGAAAGATATGAAAAACACACGAGATGATTGCTCAACACTATTTTCAGTCAATTTCAATTTAAAATTGTAAGGAACCACTGAGCATACACTAGCATGATTAAAATCAATATTTCTATGATTATTGCTAACAAGATAAAATAGCACCATTTGGGGGGAAGGTAATTTCCTTTAAATTACTTACCTATTATTGCCTAATAAGTATCTTTACAAATATTTACAGAGGGAAATAAAAATTATTCATAAAATGCATAGCATATTCATGGAAGCTGAACTCATATTAGCCATCAAACGTAAATGCCTATTAATAGGGGACTGAATAAACAAATTAATGGCTGAAAACTATGATCTGCAATTTCACTCAACTGCATGAAGGGATGTTATCGTCACTACAGGGAATGAAAGAAATTACATATAGAAAGGTTCATTTTACTTGATCCTACTTATAGAAAAAACTTAAATTATGATGATGAAAATCCTAACAATGGTTATGTTTAGGAGGAATTGAGTCACAAGAAGCATTAGGGCTATTTCTAGCTGATAAAACTTCCTATATCTTGTCAGAGATGTGGCCTACTGCAATACAACTCATTTCCAAGCTCTAAAATTAACTCAAAGACAAACACTTCTGCATCAACCATGGCCACCTTCGTGGGTTTTAGCCCCAAAGCCAAGATGCCCAGCTCAGGCCTGGGTATTTGGGAGTCTCACCCAGGCTTAGCCAAAGAGATCGTGAATGCAGCCATCCATGCAGGATGTGGCCCCGTCGACTGTGTCTGCATCTATCAGAATAAGAATGAGGTGGGAAAACCATCCAAGAGAAGCTCAGAGGCAGGGGACCTCTTCACTGTCAGCAAGCTGTGGCCCACACTCTGAGAGAAGCCTGGTGAAGGAGGCTACTAGAAGACCCTGAGGGACCTGAGCCTGGACTACCTGGACGTCCGCCTCCTTCAATTTTCACAGGGACTTCAGGCTGCAAAGGAATTCACTGCCAGAGACTATAAAGGAAATAGGCCTCCACCCCACCCCCAGGGAAGTAGCATGAAGGAGCTGGTGGATGTGGGGCTGGTGAAAGCCCTTGGTACCTCCAAGGTCAAGGCAGAAAAACTTTTGAACAAGCCTGGGCTGCAATATAAACCAGTGACCAACAAGGCTGCGTATCTTTCACGCCTCATCCAAAAGACACTGACCCAGCACTGCCACTTCAAGGGAATCCCTGGCTCTGCTTACAGCCTCCTGGGCTCTCCAGAAAGACCTTGGGCCATGCCAGAGGAGCCTCTACTACGGAGGATCTCAAGACTAAGGATTTTGCTGCCCAGCCTGTGTTCTCATCCTGTTCTGTGTCCACAGGAATGTGGCAGTGATCCCCATGCCTGCGACACCAACTTACATTATTGAGAGTTTTTGAGGTTTTAACTTCAAGTTGAATGATGAGGTGATGGTGGCCACCCTTAGCTCCAACAGAAACTGGATTCTATCTGGCGAATCACATTTGGAGAAGTATCCTTGGATGCCAAATACTGAAGCTGAATCACAGGATTAGATGACCAGAAGGAGGCGGAGGAAACAGCCCAGTAACATAAGTGCCTGTTTGGCAAGCATGAGGTCCTCAGTTTGACCCTGGGTTGAAAAAAAAAAAAGTTAGCCTAGCTGACCAAAAGGACACTGTCTTCTCACTGTGTGGAACTCACTGCCCGTGAGACCTACAGCTAAGCCTGTGGGAACCCACATTGCACTTGAAGCTATTGCAGGTAGATTTTAGGCAATGCTGTGTTGAAGCCTGTGTTCAATCAGGCACAGATGACATTGCAAAGCATGACTAGTGGCAATTTTTCCTTTTTCGCTTATTAAATCTGCCCAGATGTTTGTTAAATGCCAGGAACTCTGTGAACATTGGGGACACAATAATAAAAACATGCAAAATAGTAATTATAGTAACCAATAAGAGCTGAGTTAATTATGCACCAACATGCTTGGGACTGTTGTTCCTACGGTTGAACTCACTGGATTGAGCCCTTATCAGTCACATTTTACAGAAGAGGAAATTGAAGCACAGGGAGGCCAGCGAGCTTGCTCACGGCCACCCAGGCAGTAAGTGTCTCACCACCATCTCAGAAATAGAAAGAAGTGGGGGAGAAATCAAACAGTAAAAATGCTCTCCATTGCCATTGAAAAATTAAGTTAACTCAAAATGTATTGAACTATGAATTTAAGATTTGTACACTTTACTGTATGTCTACATTATGTAAAAAAAAAAGTTGTAAGCAAATACTGACTCTTGTTAATGTTTGCTTTTAAGTGTTAGGACAAGCTGAAACTAGCACCTGTGGACTCTAAGTTTCAGCAAATGCTGCACTGAGGATACACGAAGCACTTCGCTCACTACTGAGGACACACAAACATGTAGGCATCGATGGCTAAAGTACATGCACTCTTAGGATATCAAAATTGGAAAGGTAAGTATTCAACCATGTATATATGGGAAGATACAGAAATACCTCAAGATAAGGTGAATTTGGATATGTGAACACGAAATACTAGTTCTCTTTGCAAGAACATCTAAAAATCACATCTACTTCCCCAAGGCAGTGAACACACTTTGGAACCCAAATCTTGTTCCACAGATGCTACAGGGCCCAAATTAAATAATCAAAGCACTTTGGTTCGTGATGAACTTGGACCATCATATGCCCAGAAGTGAGATAGCAGAGCAAGATTAGTTACAGACAATCAGAAGATGAGGTGTATCAAGTTCGATATATCCACATGCCAGAAGGCCCTTTCGAAAGGACTTCCATATGAAAACTCTGAGACAATTTAAGTAGTAAAATGAATAATGATAGTAACAGTTTATAAACCACTAAATAATAATTACTTGGTCCACTCTGATATTAAGTGAGAGAATAAAAATAATGGATAAGAAGGTAACTAATAATGGCAACTAATAAATACAAGAAGAATAGTAAAATTTGAAATCTGTTATTTTAATTGTTGCAGTTGGAAGTTTGATGAGAATTGCATATTTTAATTAGGTTGAATCATCTTCCCATCTATTGCAAGAATGGAGACAACACCGCAACCTTGTTTATTAATTTCGTTTCTTTTCTTTTTCTGGCAGAACCAGGGATTGAACTCAGGCCCTTGTGATTGCCAGGCAAGAGCTTATTCTTACTGAACCATTTCCCTGGCCCTATAAATTTCTTCATTACATTCAGTCTCCTCTTTCTCATGCAAACTCTAAAATTCCATTTATCTTTGTCTCCATATAAAGTTTTTCTTATACTTTTAAACCAAGAGATATTGATGTACTTACCAAACATCTTGTTGGTTATTGAATCAGTACTTCAGAATCAGAAATTTGACCTGTGGGATTACTTTTCTAAATTTGCTAAGTACAATTTTGTTCATTGTTTTTACATGGCAATCTCCACAGTGGTGCCCGCATTGCCTGACAAAATCGGGTCAGCACGACCTGACTCTGCTCTTTGTCTCCCTTCTCACATACCTTTTTGAACTCTTGTATGTAACTTATGTCAAGTTGCTGGGCAGTGGACGTGTGAAACATGAAGGTGATAATTAAGCTCACGTACACAGGAGCTACAAGTGTGAGGAGCCCGGATGCAAGGGGAGTGTAAATATGGAGAATATGGGGAAGTTGTGGCAACAGCTAAAAGTGAAGAAGGCAGATTAATACTGGCTGGAAGAAGATAGTATTCAAGGGCTCAAACATAGATTAACAAAAGGCTAATGCTATTGTGTTTAGTGGATGAGAAAGGCTTTCAGAAAAATTGCTAGCAATATTTTTTGAATTTCATATTTAGAGACAGTATTATTTTCTTAATTTCTAAACTATGAGTCACATCTTGTTGTATAAAGCTTGGATTGAAAATCTGGCGAATGTTTGAATTTTTAAAATTTTATTATAAAGACACATAACCCCTCGTAAAATACTCCCCAAAATTATTATCAACTGCATGTGCTATAAGCATGTACTAATACAAAATTAAATTAAAGAAAATTCCCTCCCATTTTTACCACTCTAATCTCATCGTCACTGTTACATTCTGAAGCGGTTTGGGATGTGCTCTTTAGGGTCTTTCATTGTACTGTTGTGGCTGTGCTGATGTGCTGAAGGCATTCACAGCATCTACCTTTCACGGTAGGTTTGACTTGGGGGAAGACATAGAAGTCACGCCGGGTCACAGTCCTTGAAGAAGAAACAGAGGGACACCTCAGAAGGTTTTTATTTGACAGAAATTCATGGGAATAATCAAAACATATGGTGAAACTAAAACAGAGAGGGCTGGCGAGATAGCTCAGCAGATTTGTGTCTGCTTAGGCGAGGACATGGACCAGGGTTCAATCCCCGCCCCAGCCCTGGGGGTACTGAGCTGCCAAGTCTGGGAGTGGTGGCACACGCTGCAATCCCAGCAAGTGGGAGACTAAAAAATACATCATTATGTATCTGAGCGCACAGTGAGACCCTGTAAAATAGAAAGTGAGAGGGAAAGAAGAAAAAATAATACCAAAGTACAAATTGTAACCAGTATGCAAAATATGGCCTCCGATTGCAAACACACGTGTTTGTTATCTCATTATTCTTGAAAATGCCTTTCACTGTATTACTTAAAAAATAAAATAATCAAAGTTTAAATTTGATGTATATACTGTCCATCACCCTTTGTGTTTAGTTATATAAAGTTTGATCATTCTTCATGTAGGACACTGTACACCTGGGGAAGAATTATATTACCTCTTCTTTATCACTGTAATCAGTGTGCCCTTCCTGCCCTAGTTTATAATTCTCCAGCATACTCACTAAGGGCCTTCACCAGGCCTGGCGACGTGTGTCTGTAGTCCCAGCACTCTGGAAGGCTGAGGCAGGAAGAATGTGAGCACGGTCTGGTCACTTACCAATAAGCATTCATAAAATAAAAATTTATAGATGTGTCCCGAGGGATTAGGTGGCATCAGCTAGAGGCAGAGCCCAAGACATGACCTGGAGGCAGTCAGTTACACTGAGGTGGGAGTGGGAATGAAAGTGAATGGAAAGAGAAACTCCCTGGAGTGCGTGTCAGAGGGATTTGCAAAGGAAGCTGGGCAAGTCCCAACCATGACATCCTTGCTCAGATGAAACTGCCGGGCCCCGAGCCAGGGAGCAGGCATTTCAGCTGCAGCACGGAAGGTGAAGCAAGTGCAATATTCCCCACCCTTGTGGTTGCAAATTAAAATAGCTCAAGACTCCTTCATACTCCAGAAAGAATGGCCCCATCCAGAATTCAGTTAACAACTACTAGTATAGCTGTCTGGGAAGTGAACTTTCTACGTTTATTGTGGGAACGTGCATTGACACAGCTACTATGGCAATCAGCAGGGAGAGTCCTAAAAATACTAGACAGAAATTACATTTGATCTGGCAGTTTCCCTTCTCAGTATCTTTTTCAAAAGGCATCATGTTACCATGATATATGCAAAACCATATCTGTAGCAGTACAAGATAAAATAGCTAAATCTTGGAAGCACCTCATATGTTAATCATTAAAAAAATGGATAAGGAATATATGGTATTTATACACAAAGGTCTCCTACACAGTCATGACAAAGGATAGATCTGAATGCACCTTGATACTGTAACACTGAGATAAATGAAGTCCGCAATTACACAAACTGTATACTTTCTGTTATATAAAAAGTATCTGAGGCATAAATACTTTAGAGTGCAAAATGAAGACATACATGAAATAGGAAGATCTACCCTTTTCAAAGAAAGAGAAATATACGTAAAGGGAGCAGGAGTAAAAAGAAAGTAATGGAAAGTTAAAATAATTAAATTACATCATGTACTTTGCCCAACTCTCCACAATGACTGTAATTATTACATACAGGAAATATGTGCTAATAAATAAGAAAAATCAAAATTAAAAATTGAACTGAGGATATGGATCAATATGAAACTCCTTGACTTAAATCTAAATAGAGCAAATAGATGTCCCAGTAGAATAAGTGGTATATATATATATATATATATATATATATATAAACATATACATATATATGTTTGGTGGCTGGGAAGGGAGAAAGTTTGCAATCAAGTGAAGCAATAACTCGGCCATATCATTAGTTGTTTCACATAAGAATAGAAATGCTAACATAATGAAATTACATATAGGATGAATTATTTTGATCAAACATAATAACTCCTGCATCTTTCTAAAATTCTTATTTCACCTAGCAAGGTAATATCTCACCACACTTAATATTTCTCTTTCTTTTATACGTATTTTTTGTATTTAAGAGATTTTAATCTATCAGTTCATGTACTATTGCTATATGATGTAATATAGTTCTTTAGAGGAGCATAATCTATATAAGATAAATGTATAATTGTACATTGGAATTATTAAGTAGACTTCCAAGATCAGAGTTCTAAGAGTCACTGTGATTGTCTCTAGAATAAGAGGCAGATATATCCAAAATAGCCATTTATGCACTGCAGTGTCAGAAATGCAGTGTCAGTCAAAATTCCCAGACCTGAAAGGTCTCAGTGTGAGTTTGCATTGGAGAGTTGACAAATCTGGAGGCAATATTCAAAGCAATGGCTAAGATAAAAGCACTGTCAAAAGGGAGAAATGCTTCCCTCTTGTTTTCCTTTTTTATTCTGTCCCAGCTACAAATGTATTAGTTGGTCACCTATATCCCTGATGAGTCTTATAGCACAAAAACGTTCATCAGAGCCATTAGTCTTTTTATGTAAACCAAGAACAATATTCTCTGACCTATAAACTTCAAATTAATTTATATAAGTATATTTAATTAGTTATAAATTAATTTTACATGTCAGAAATCTTAAAAGAATTTCTTCTCAGCAGAGATAATAAATATTACTATGCATATGTATGAGCCAACTGCATTGTTCTTTCTAATATATCCCCGTTTTTCTAGCTGTATGATTGCAATTCCAAAATTAAGAAATATTACCACTACATGCCTGTACTTGTCCTTCAGTTATAATCTTATATTCAGAAAATATTTTTGCTATAGAGTTGAGTACATTCTTCATCATTGCTATATGAGTATGAGGCTGTATTAACCTCACAGCTCATCCAATTACCATCTTTTCTTTGGCATTTTTCTTGCTCCCTCATATGGTTGCTCTATTCTGCGCCTAAAAAGTACAGAATGTCATTTGAGCTGTGGCTCTCAGTGGGTGACACGGGATGCTTGGTCTGCGTCAGAAATAGTCATCATGACTAAGTAATTTCAGAACCTGAAAACTAATAGAAAAGAAAAGAACCTGAAACTTAAGTTGAATTTTGGTGTTATCTTGGGATCCCATAGTTGTGTACTGTTCCGTTAGTCCACAATGCCTCAGTGATCCTATAGTTCATCCAGGTTTTTATTCTTTTCCAATTGAGTGGCATTACTTTTAGATTTTGACATGCTAGGCAGAAGCACAATTGAAAATCCTCACAAACAAATATATTGGATACAATTTCAAGCTATTTAATTACCTCTTTTTCTTTTAACATCTCCAAGATAGGACGCTCTGAGGTCTTTTTCATGGATCCCAAATTGGTTTTGAAATATTTGTCAGAATATCATAAGATTAAAATTTCCCTGTTGTTGAAACAGAGAGACTTTGGATTAACAACAGAACTTGGATTAACAACAGCTCATATTAGGAAAAACCCTGATGTCATTTATGTTGAGTTTAAAGCAAATGTAAATAGTCAGCCTCCTCTGGGGGTGAAGCTCAATCAATGCATGCTCCATTTTAGTCACGAATACTCAGTAAGAGTTATTGGTAATTCAGTATGAGTTTAAAGATGGGCATACAAGAGATCTAAGTCAAGAAAAATTTTGGTTTCAGAAAATTGTACTTGGAGAAGAAGAACTTTGCAAATACATGAGGGCTACCAGAAAGAAGATGAAGCACTTTGCTCTATCTAATCCCAGGGGTAAAAGAGAGGATGATAATATAGAATTTGAAATGAAACAAATGTTGATCCATTATAAGGAAAACTTAAAAATAATCCATTAAAATAGGCTACCACGTGTAAAGCCATCAAAATCTTCCTATTAAGTCCAGAACCTCCTTATCCAGCTACTTGGAGAAAGTAGAGTATCTATTTTACATAAATCTTACGTGAGAATTACAGATATCATGTAGAAAATGTTTCAGAAATGCTCGTAGTTAAAAGTATGAAGACGAAATACAGGAAGCAAAGCCATGCTGTTATGTTGAGCTGTGGGGGAC
>NDGN011179378.1:0-11955 GCA_002564285.1 Tympanoctomys barrerae | reverse complement strand
CTCAGTGGAATAAGCACTTCCCTGGCAAGCACAAGGACCTGAGTTCAATCCCCGGTTCTGCAATAAATAAATAAATAAATAGATAGATAGATAAAAAAATAAAATAAATTAAAAATGCTTTAAATGTTGAGACTTTGGTAAAAGGATTATTGCATTTCCAGTTGTATTATATTAGGCAGATTTTGGAACCTTCTCTTCTTTGAGGTTAAGCATGATTTAAGTAGCTGTACTTGTATATGAGGTTGACAAGGGGTAAATTGCGATCATTAAATCTAACATGTCAATTTCATTGCCTAGCAGAACATCACAGCACACTCCTGGGTATGTCTGCATGGGTGGGCCGTGGACGCACAGCCCTCACCCACTCTTCTCTGGGATCGTTCTCTGCCCTTTCCCTGGCCACAGTGCGTGAAGCAGCTTTGCTCCACCATGTCCCCCACTTTAATGTACCCTGCTGCTATAGCTTGTATCTAAATGTCCCCCCAAAGCCACATATAAGTAGAGATTTGGGGAGGTATCTAGATCTAGGGTGTGTGAACATGGATTAAAGGGGTGATAACTAAATTAATTCACTGACTTGATTTGCACACTTCTGGGTTCAGATCATGGGAAGCCTACCAGGGGTGTAGGTGGCCACCCTTGAAATGCTTATAGCCCGGATAAGATAAAAGGTAAGTGGAGGGTTGCTCCTGCTATTTCACTACCTCAGTGCTTAAGTGCTTTCTGCTCACCCTCCCATGCACTGTTTCCCTTCTGCCATGCCCCTTTGCCTGGCAACCCTGCCTTGGAGCCAGACAGCTATAGATTGAGACCACTACAAATTGTGAGCTAAATAAACCTTCCTTCTTTAATTTTGAGTGTCAGATACTTAGTCTTATCACTGAGAAGAGTAAGTAAAACACCCTGTTAGGACTGTCTACAAAGAACTGAATCCCCTTGAACCATGAGCTAAATTACATTTTTCCTCCTTTATATTGTGAGTGTTGGGTTTCATGTCCAGCAATGGGAAAGCTAATAATACAAAGTTTAAAGTCCATATTCACAACTACATGGTAGCATAAATAAATGCTTGAACAAATAAATAATTTGAAGTGAAGAAACACATGTACCATGCACAAAATTCTAAGGCAGGTAAATATTCCTCTACTTCATAAGTAGAGCATAATTTTCTAGCCCTTAAGTCTGGGCTATGCTTGTGACCTGCTTATAAAAAGCACAACATAAAATAAGGAGAAATTTGAAAGGTAACCTTATAATGTAGGAACTTTCCAAAAACTACTTCAACCAGTTCATAAAGGTAAAAACATATTTTCATGAGTAATGAATCATACTGAGAGCATGCACCCTTGATATATAGTGTTGAGAAGAGCACTTTGTCTCCTGTGGTCTTCTTTCCCAAATTTACCATCTAATTGTAAGAAGATATAAATGTAGGTAAATCCAAAATATGGAACTTTCTAAAAAGTTGCTGATCATTAACTTCTTAAAACTAAAAAGTCTGGATACAGCTTAAAGGTAGAGCACTTGATTGAACCCAGAAGATACCTGGGACTCAATCACTAGTACTGAAAATTAAAAGCCATTAAGGTTATCAAAACAAAGGAAACCCTGGGGGCCTGATTTTTTAAAAAAATTCTTTACATGTTCTAGACAGAAGTCCTTTGTCTGAGGAATAGTCAACTATTCTGTCATTTCTAACTTTTGTACTGTATTTGTATTCTCCTGAAAAAATAAAAATAAAAAAGAATGCTGAAACTCTGGCACCATTCAAGAAAGTACAAGGAGGCATGAAATCTAAATGCAATTTGGTAGCCTGGATGGGATCTTAGAACAGCAAAAGGACCTTAGGACCCAGTGAAGGAAATCAGGATAAAGAACTGGGTTTATTTAATAATAGGTTTTATTCTCTAGTTGTGTTACATGTGCTATAGTGATACAAGACATTACGATAAGGGAAAGTGGGTACCGGCCATATAGGAATGCTCTTTATTATCTTTGACTCTTTTCTGAAAATCTCAACTATTATAAAATTAAATTTATTTTTAAAAAGGCAAGGGAGATATCTCAGTGCCTAGCACCTGCCCGGAAAGTACAAGGTCTTGAGTTCAATTCCCAGTACCAAAAAATGAAACAAAAAAAGGATATAGTTTTGTTTCCTCTTGCCACACTGTGTTATCTCTCACAGTCATATATTAAGTCTCCAAAAGCCATATAGATAGATAGATAGATAGATAGATAGATAGATAGATAGATAAGGCAATTTTCACATGTGATCTCAGTCTTATGACAGCCTAAACCAAGCCTAACGCTCACTACTTTACAAATGGATAAATCAAGATTCTGTAAAGTGCCTGGGACGATGCGGCTAGGAAGCAAGGAAGGTGGAATTCAGACCTATGTTTTCCAGACTCCAGGGCCCACACTTTATCCAGTATACTAGTGTGACTCCCGTGATATAGTTCTTGAAAAGTGGAACAGTTGAACAATTTCACTTCACAATCTTGACAAAGTAGCTCCAGCGTTATGGCCTGAGAGATAACAAGAATCAGTTTTGGCACTCTTTTGGCCATTATATTTGGACATATTTACCAGAAGCCAGGGTCCCTTGGGGCACTCACCTTCCAAGTGGGCACCAGCACTCAGTGACAATAGCAGTCCAAGGCCCTGTGGAAGCAGATGGCCAACTGTAATGGGTAACATGAGGAGAGGTGAGCAAACGTATTATTTACAAATGTGTCAGCGGGACATAAAGAGGCCACAGGGAACCGTGCAGTGCCCTGCAGCTAGCAGCAGCGGGGCTGTTACTACCTCCCAACCTGAAGAAACCAGAGGACAGAGCATTTATTAAAGCCTGAGAAAAAGTACCAGGTAGGCTTGGGATGCAGCTCAGTGGTACAGTTTTTATGTAGGAGATGTGAGCCCCTGGGCTCAATCCACAGCACTACAAAAGGAAAAACTAAAAAGAGCCAGTGGAAGAAGGTCACCTAACAGGACTTCTTTAGACTGCAATTACTAATGGCTATGCACTGATTAAAAATAAAATAGCACCTTTAAATATTCTGGTTGATGTACTAGGTTTTTTTTTTTCTTCTGATTCTAATTCAGACAAATGGAAAGAGAAAAGATTACAGTTTAATCCTGGATTATTTCACAGCCACACATACAGGAGTCTCATGCAAGAGAAGCTACATTAGAGGATGATAAGAGATAGTGTTTGAAAGCTGATCAGTTTCTCAAAGAGCAATAAAGATAAGGACTGCGCAGGACCGCTTATACTTTCAGCATTTTTTTCTAGAATGAATGAAGGCAATGTTCTGAGTTCTAAAAGATTCAACTCAGTTTAACAGCCTGCTATGGCAGCAATAGTGCTAATCGTAATTTGTTTAGCCACTGGCCCCAATGGATCTGTGTATTCCAACATGGGGACCACTACTTTTTTATTTTGCTTTGTTTTAATTAAATTTATTGATATAGTTTATATACACACAGTAAGCACATTCATCATAAGGAATTTGTAGCTTTACATGATATATCTTGGTTCCTCTTTTTTCCCATTCCCCTCCCTTCAACTCCTCCTCACCTCCTTATTTATTTGCATCTTTGTTCCCATTTCATCATTTTTCCCTCAGTTTTTATTTTCCCTTCCAGTCCTCTCAATTCCCCTTTCCCTTTGAACAATTACTTCCAATTTCATAATATCTATTCTACATTTTGATTCTTATTTATACTTTCAGAAGGGAGCAACATTTCCCTATAACTAAACAGCATTAGCCCTCACTCTACAGCCCTAAAAAGTTGTATTTATCACATTCTGGCAATACAAGGACACATCAGTCTTAACAATTAAGCAAAAGTGTTTTGTTTGTTTCTTGTTGTGTTGTGTTCTGTTTTGTTTTCTTAATGAATATCTTTGAAGTAATCAAACAGAAAAGATGATCAGAAAAGGAATGGGCATTGCTGGGGAACTCCAAGCTGTCTGCAGGACAATCCTTACTCTCCTCTCCCATATTATCTGAAGCTTTCAAAAACTAATGCCTGGTGTCAGCAAGATAGCTCAGCAGACTAAAGTGTCCGTTTTAGGCAAGCTTAAGCAAGCACAGGGACCAGAGTTCAATCCCTGGCACCACCAGCCCTGCCAACCCCACTCCCAAAATGGGCTGAGATGGCCAGAGTTCAGGTTTGGTGGTGCATGCCTGTAATCCCAGCACTGGGGAGATTGAAAGCAGGAGGCTCACCACAGTCTGAGCTGCATAGTGAGACTCTGTAACAGCCAAATATATTTTTTTTAAAAACTAATGCCTGAGGTCTTACCACTCTGGCTAACTACTGTGAAAAACAACAAAACATCATTGCAAAATCCCATGCTAAACTTTGATATTCACATTGACCTTCGTGACCTTCAATATAATTATCACCTCTGTCTTCTCCATTATTAACATCTTCATGGATAAATCTCAAGTAAGGAAGACGTGTGTGACACAGCACATTTGCATATTAGCAGTCATACTAAGAGATAAAGAGATGAAATAATATTGAGCCACAGTGTCTACACATACACAGCTGTTCACAACACTCTCATAATAATTCTAAGGAACATCTTACAGAATAAGAAACACAACAGCTAAAAATCAGACAGCCATGAATGACCAAGGCAGTATTCCTTGAGCATGTCTTTCCAACATATTACACTCCATATCATACCAAGCTTTGTATGAGATTTTTGATGACTTTATGATGAACAGTCATATTGTGGAGTTCTTAGCAGTTCATGTTAATTTTATGCATCAACTTGACTAAGATATGGGCAGACAGCTGAGCAAGCATTATTTTCAGGGGTGTGTGTGTGTGTATGTGTGTGTGTGTGTGTGCGCGCGTGTGTGTGTGTGTAAGCTTCAGAAAAGGTGGCCATTAAAACTGGTAAACTGAGTAAAGCAGATCCTCACCAATGCAAATAGGCATCATCGAATCCTTTCAGGGCCTAAATGGCATAAGCTATACAAAGATGGCAACCTCGTTCTCTTGACCTGAGCTGACACTCTTAGCTAATCCCATTCTGGTTGTTGATTTTTCAGATGAAGCTCAGGACTTAGACGATCACAGTTCTACTTTAGGTCTTAGGACTTAAGAGCCACAGGCCTTAGGACTCTGACTGAACGACACCAGGATCTTTCCTGATTCCCCAGCTTGCAAATAGTATGTTGAATTCTCAACCTCTATAATTGTGTGAGCTAACTTCTGTCATAACTTACATACATACCCAAACACACATACACACTCAGCCGTTGGTTTGTTTCCCTAATAAACTTTGATTATGAAAGTATATTATCTCATTTTTTACAGTTCTGTATTAAATAGCTAGATAAAAACAACCCCCATGTTTCCTATAAAACAGCTATTGTGAGTCTGATTTATTTCACTTTGAGTAGACAAACATAATATTGTCTCCCTGGTATGAAAAACTTAAAGACTGAATAGGCTCTAAAGTATATAATAGATGTTGCAAAATGGGAAGAAATTGTTCAAAAGGATAAAGGAACTGGGATGGGTCAAAGAAGAAAGTAAGGGGAAGGAAAAATAAGTGTAAGTTAATTATATTATTAATGTCACTTAGTTCATAAAAAGGGAAAGTTTGCACTTATATTGAGTGGATAATATTTTATCTTTAGTTAGTTAGTTAGTTCGTTAGTTAGTTAGTTGGTACAGGGTCTCACTACACAGTTCAGACTCGAAGTGATCCACCCATCTCAGCCTCCTCAGCACTGGATTACAGGTGCTGGCATGGCATGCTGTACTCAGGATCGAACCCCAGGCCTTGCGCTTGCCAGACAGGCACTTATGCTCTTAAACTACCTCCCTAACCCCTCAAGTGGATAATTTTTATGACCATATCTTGTATTCTGAGTAACTATTTTAAAGATAATACTATGCAATGTATTAACTATTTTTATTTTATCATCTTATTATGAAATGTTGCTTTACTTTTTTCCACAAAATAAAAAATGATTAAAAACTTAAAAAGTGACAAAGCTAGCTATTGGGACATCTAAATTCCATGAGCTGCGAAGTCCTCTACACGTAGCTATATATATAACTTTCTTTTAAATTTTATTATAGACAGATATTTTTAAAACATGTTCCCGCATTTTTATAAAATCATAATATGCCTCCCAGTCTTAATGTCAGAAAAGTCAGTACCAAATTTAAGACTAACTCACAGTAGCTCTAATTAGGTTTTTGGAGGTACCTTTGCTTTTTCCTTCTTATCCTGCTCTTGAATATTTATTACATTAATTTATCATATACTTATTAAAAGTTTGGACAGAATAAACTAAGTCTTTTAAAATCCTATATATCTGTATTCAAGAACTATGACATAATCACATAACCCATTATCTATCTTAAATCTTCCAATAAGAATCATAAAACTAAGGATGCTGTTAGATAGTTAATTAAATGTTATTACTGAAAAAGCATCTTTTCTTTGATCCATATTATGGCTCTTAATTTTTATGAGCTTAGATTTACTCTGAAAAATAACAGCATTGGCTCGGATTGTTAGACTAATGTCTCACAATTTGCCCTCTACTTGTTGAGGGCAAAATATTTTTAGACCCCCCCATTATTAGTTGATAATAAAGACCAAAATAATAATGAGGTGTCAATAATAAATAGTAAATACAGGTATAGAGCAAGTGTCCCTCTAAGTGAAACGTAAGGTCGCAAATTTCTAAACTATTTTGTTGAGGTTCAGTAAGTAAATTAAATATTTAGTGGGTTACTTAATATTTCATGGTAGACAAATTATACTAGGTTTTGGCTACTCTACAGGTACAAAAACAGTGATCAAATATTGTACCTATATATAAATGTAATTCATAAATCATTTAAAAGGCATAATAATCAATAGTACCTATTTAGAAATTCTAACACCAGATTATCAAAAATAAATTACAGTGCTTTGAATATTTTGTTACTTTCTCAAGAAATGCAACCTAGGGACATGCATTGTTCTATACATTTGTGAAATCAAGAGAAACTATGTTCATAACTCCAGTTAGAATAGGATTTCAGCCAAAATATTCTGGCTGTCTGTATGCTGTAGCGTTTTCTTTTGTTCATTGTACATATATTGCTGAAATCTATTTGGAAATGAAAGGAAGTTAATTCTCCAAGGATCTATAGTATTGTATTGCCTCTGGCTATTCTCACTTCCTTTCCCACATGGTATATTTCTGTCAGCTTTGAAAATGTCTTGTGGTGGTAATTGGCAGTTTAGCCCATTACTGTTTCCCTTATATTTAAAGTGTTTTTCTCATTACTAGCTATTTCTTATTACATTCCTAATAATGGGGAAGAATTATCCATCTCCTATAGTTACAATGACTCAGGGAGGTTTACAAGGGATTGCTTATTAAACAGTTATTAACTGTTCAAAAACCACACATGCATTTGTGTGATTGTAACAGCCACTCATTTCAATAGCAGCAGCTGACTAAATATGCATAAGCCATTTCTCTACAATAACAGTTTAACCACCATGCCTGCATTATGCAACCAGAATGAAATAATGTGCTGTTTTAAGATGCTATCATTTCATTCTCTGAAATCTCCCCTTCAGTCTCACCCTCCAGATCGCAGCATGTGCTGAAATTACTGCCTTCTTTCAGCCATTCAGAGCTGCACAATCATACCCCAGCCTGCAGACACAACTCCACTGGCTCACCAACTGCATTAAAATACTATTCAAATCTTCCTCCTGGCTTTCAAAATGTTCTTAGAGTTGTCAGAGCCTCCTAAGTGGGCCTTTCCTTTGCTCTGCTAACATTATTTCTTCTAATGTGGATGCAACCCAGAGGATACTGAAACAGAAAACAGAAGGATGGGTGGACTGTGTGAAACTGATTTGAAGCAGTGGCCAAAAACCTACCAGGCTGATGCCAAAATAAACTTCTTAGAAGCTCAGGAATGAACCAGACCAATGCCATCATCTCTCTTTCTTGAGGTGGGTTCTATTTCAAATGAACCCACCCAAACCCATTTCATTCATATGAAGTATTACCAAAATACACAGTGAATGTATATGTTTTTTGAAAATGCATTACATTAAAAGATACATTGCCATTAATCCCTTCAAAATATATCCCCTCACTTCACCAACACTTCCTATCATTCTTGACACTTTCTGAAGCAGTTCGAGAAAACCTCTTTTATGTGTGTCATTAGAAGGATGATCAAAATAACACTGAATGTTGCTGCTGAATTCCATCAAGCACAAAGGCAGGCTTGTAAACACATTCCAGTGTGTATTCATCCACCTTATTTACTAGATCTGGCACCATGAAGCATCTAGTTCTTTGCACAAAGTCAGGATGACCAAGCAAGTTACTGCATTGAATCAGAATAGAAACTAGACTTAAGAGTTTTAGTTTTTATCATCTATAAAATGAAAAATCTAAACTTAAAAAAAAACTTTGTGAACTCTCTCAGCTCTTGTTTGTTTGTTTGTTTGTTTATTTGTTTTACAGAACCGGGGGTTGAACTCAGGCCCTTGTGCTTGCCAGGCAAGTGCTTATTCTACTGAGCAAGTACTTATTCTCCCTGGTCCATTAGTTATAAAATTATCAGTAGCTGGCTGGGGAAATAATTCAGTAGTCTATTCACCTGCCTGGCATGCGCAAGGATCTGGGTTCAATCTCCTGTACTGCATGCCACACTGGTCCTGGCCATGGTGGCCACCAAAACTGGGCATGGTGGCACATGCCTGTAATCCCAGTGCTAAGGAGGCTGAGACAGGAGGATCACTACGAATCTGAGCTGCATAGCAAGACCTTGTACCATGTAAATAAATAAAAGATTTTTGAAAGTAAATAGATAAATAAAATTATCTGTAGCATCCCAATGGTGACAGTCAATTTCACTGCAAGTTGTATAATTTTTTAGAATGACTATCACTGCCTTACATTTGTCTTTCAAATGTTTGGAGAGTAAAAGATATGTAAGCAATCAAGACTTAGGACTATTTCTAGAATAGACACATACACAGAGAGAAGGAAAACCAAGAGAAAAAAGGCCTGGATCAACCTGGAGAAGTCAGCAAAGGTTCCAGGAATGAGTTGGCTCAGGATGTGTTTCAAAGGATGAGGAGAACAGCCAGCCAGACAGCTCAGCAGACTAAAGCAAGTGCAGGGGCCGGGATTTGATATCTGGTATGCCGTGCCGGTCCTGCCCCCTGCAAGTGAGACTTGGCATGGTGGCATGCACCTGTAATCCCACTTGGGAGCCTGAAAACAGGAGGATCACTATGAGTCTGATCTGTAGACCCTGTACTAAAGACATTTTTTTTAAAAGATGAGTACAAATTTACCTGGCACACAGACAGGGTGGTCTCGCCATAAGCCTTGGAAAATGCACAGGCAAAAATAAAAATAATAATAATTAAATAACACCTTTAAGATCTACAAAAGTTTTATCCCGAGAAGCAAGAAAGAGGAGAAAATCTATGATAGATCTGTCCCTCTTTTCCTTCTCTCCCTTTCTCCCTCTTTCCCATTCTCCAAATGGAAATCAAGAGATAATTATCAAAATCTACATAGATATGTACCTACTTGAAAAACTGGCTCATCTGAGCCAATATTTTACTTCCAGAAACACAATAATTTAGCAGGATTGAAACAAACTGAACAATATATTACTCTAAAGTTTCATTTAGCTGTATGATTAATGGATGAGAACACTTGACAGCCAGTCAAGTTTTCTACGCAGATTTAGCTGCCATCAGTCATACTATAGGATACGTGGGTGTGCAATGGCTGGTGACATAAAACAGTCACCTCCTGAGAGAGGCTTAACAGGAGCCTAAAATAAGAGGGGTTAAAATAAGGCCAAACAGAGAGGTGAAATAAGCCATGAGGGGGTGGAGCAAGGCTTCAAATCAAGGTAGCCTAAGCCAACAGCCCGTGCACCTCAAGATGAAGACTAACTGCTTCCCAAAAGGAAAAGTCATTCACAAAAACTAATCATTGTAAAAGTAGTTAATGCTGATACAAATGTACTGACTTTGCAAACATAGTGACCCTGGAGTTGAACATTATTTTACATATTCTACATAAATATTTTACATAAAGGATCACAGGAACTAATTTGAGAAAAAATGTCAGAGTTCAAATTCTAATAGATGTATGTTTCCTTAAATTATGGTATTACAAAATTGTTTTTCCAGTGAAATCAATATTTGGAAGGTCATCAAAATATTTTTCATTTCACATATATTAGACTCATATCTCAAAGGAAAATCTATGTATTATCAAATGTTTTCTTATTTTAATGACTTTGTTACAGGAATATTGACATGGCCATTTCATCTGCACAATGATTCAATTATATCCATATTATTGAAGGCAGAAGTGAAATAAAAGTGTTCCACACTGAGATCTAGAAAAGTGAGGATACCCTTGCATGCCTAAAATACACTAAATTGGATTGGGCATCTTAAAATATTCTACATGCAATTACAGAACTTCATGATAATCCCACTGAAAAGGTGATACTCAAACCTCTGAAAATCGTTTCTTTCAAAAATAACACAGTCCAAGAGAAATATCTCACAGTGACAGACTGTATCAATATATCTATAGACAAAATGTTTGAATATTTGTGTATGTGTACAGTCAAACACTCTTGGCAGTTAAAAACTGACTTCAAAATAATCATATGCTGGCTGGTTAGAAAGGAGGTAATGATTTGCAACACATCTAACTGAGCTGTATTAAATTATACACATAATTGGAACACAAGTCAGATACTACAGGTAAAATCAGATTGCATAAATAAACATAAATGAATTGCATTTTGTGGAAAATATTGATGAACAAGAAATTTTTTGCCACTGAAATAAAATAAATAGGCTCTACTTAATTGTTCCTGCTGTTCAAAAAGAAACATTTGTGGAGTTTGTGAAACATAAATGTTCAAGTTATTTTTGAAGCTTCTAAAATATCTCCAAAGTGCATATCATGTGAATAAATCATATTATTATAACATAGGGCAATAATAATATTTCAGTAAAATCTCAGCATCTTCAAGCACAATTTTTGCTATATGAAAATAAGTTGGTTTCTTAGTTAGCAGAGGAGTGCTGAACATGACTTTTCATAGCAAGCACATATGGAAGCGATCACCACTGCTTCATAAGAAGAGTGGAGAAGAAGGAGTTCTTTCCTCAGCAAAGGCAGTTTAAGTCTTCACAGGGACACTTCAGATGAACCCTGAGACTCTACAGATTCACCTCAAAAGCAAACATATGAAAGTCTAGTATAGATGCCAAAATATGGCTTAGGAATTGCTACTCAAGGTCTAAGAGAAGTTTGTAACTGTGCATAGACCATAAAAGTAAAAAGAAAGCATTTCATAACTACAATGGTCAATGTTTATAGGAAATTGAATTTCTGAAAGAAATTAGCTGGTCAAACTTCAGAGAAATGATAATGTTTCTATGTTTTTTCAAGTAAGTCAACAGAAAGTGGTCATTACAGTTAAAATGGCCAATGCCGATTTTCTAAGAGTAAAGATGTTTACTAGAGAGGTTAATGGTTCATTTTTGGTTTTCGTAAACTGTAGATAACATATCAATGGTTATTAGCCTAGAGGGGTAATACGTATCATATATATAAATATTTTTGGCTGATAAAATTACTTAGTCATTTGGCTGGCCAAATAGCTCAAGGATTAAAGTGCCTGCAAGCAGGCACAGGGACAAGGGGTTGAATCCCCATGCCTGCCATGCCAACTCCTCCCCCGGGGCACTCTGAGATGACAAACGAAGCTGGGCATGGTGGCACGTGCCTGTAATCCCAGCTCTTTGGAGGCTGTAGACAGGCAGATCACTACAAGTCCAAACTAGCAGTGAGACCCTAAACACTCTGTAGACCCTTACTTAAAAGTACAAAAAAAAAAAAA
>NDGN011179372.1:0-13699 GCA_002564285.1 Tympanoctomys barrerae | reverse complement strand
GCACTAACCATTTGAAAGATGAGAGGGAATAAACACACATATTTACAGGAAAAGTCACATTATAAGAAAAGCATACTAACTATGCAATTGTTGGTAGCTTGCAACAGAGGGTAGGCTTTATGTCAGATCCAAATTCAAATGTTAGCACTCCTTGTCACACCCTTGTCTGTACAACAAGGAACAATTTCTTGTCTCCCTAAGTCTTCTTTTATTTAACTATGAAGTTGCAGAAATAAAAAGTACTTCCTAGAGAAATAATTTAAAAACATAATGAAAGACTTAGACTTGCATTATACTGGCCTTAAATATCCATTTTCTTTCATAAGCTGTGGTCATATTACACTGTATGTACTGTTAGTCTTCGTCTTTCCACTTCTTTCTATCTATCATGTGTTAAAAGAGGAGTGTGAATGGGTATCGAACATGTGCTATATGGAGGGTATTTGAAATATTCAGTAGCCAAAAGATAGCAGTTGTTTCAAGAGTTTTCTCATTTGGTTCTTTTGGTAGACGATGTTCAGCATCTCCCCTAAGAGACAACTGCAACCTAAAGAGGCAAGAGGTGGGTTTCCAATAGCATGCCACCTACGGCTGGGCTATTGTATTTTATTATTTTGTCTTTACTTTTTTTGTTCCAGGTTGGTGGTACTGATCATTTTCCCTGACTAAATTATAAAAATTTCGACAATTTTTACTTCAACTTGTCAGAAATATACATTTAAATTCAAGGGTTTAGTCTTACAGTTTAAATTCCATGTTGGTGGAAAAACCCTCCATTTTTCAGGAAGATTGTAATAGTTCTTTCAATGGACTTTTATGATAAGACTTTATAAATTTCAGTTACAACATTCTATCTCCCATACACTGTTAACTCTTTTGTTTAGGTTACCACATTTCTTAGTCAATCGAAAGTGTTATCTTACACTTTATTGGAAAACCAGAAGTGCAAAATGAACTCCGAGCACTTTGTCACCATGGGAGATGCTGACAAGACACATTATAAGCATTATATCTTTAAGTTGTTAAAAGAAAAAAAAGTGTGTGGTATTTAAAAATCACATTTGGGTATTAGGTGTACCAGAATCAGAGAAATTTTGTGCTGGAAAGATATTTATAGAAATGTAATCTAACTTCCTTATTTTATAGCCTGAGAAAACCGGGCCAAGATCTCTTTGCCCAAAGTTTTACTAATAAGCATATGAACCTGCCCACCAGCACAGGCAAATTTCAAACAGGATTAATCAAACATGGTACATGAGAACATAGATGAAAGAGGATCTATAAGGGTCTATCTTATGTTTTCCTGGGATAAACTTTCCTTAAGTTATCTCTTAAGGGAGACACTGAACATCTTCTACCATTCCATTATTTAAGAATTTAAGGTATGGAGAAAAGTGAAATAATTTAGATGATGGCCATGCCATAAGACCCCTATTTAGAAAAGAAAGCCCATAAAACATGAAAGAAAACACACCCACTTACATAAGAAATGCTGAGTTCAAGGCTGGCACGTGGTCGACCTGTGTAGGGAGAGGGGTAAAAACTTGGAGGAAGTTCTGATGGACGCTGTATCATGAGATTTCTTATTTAAAAAAGAACAGAGCAAGTGGGCCACAGTATTAATAAAGATGATAATGATTAAAAAAATCACCATTCTATATTCATCTCATGAAGTTGGGTAGTAAAGGGAGTATAGGCCATTCTTCCCAGCAGTTCTTTGTCTTGTCTGTTTTCTTATCACAGCTAATCTTTATTCTTGTAATCCAGGTGACTTTGGGGTTCTTCCTTGTTGGACCCATTTAGGAATCTGTGGCATAACAGTTTCCACTGGGACTTGGGTGTTGGATAAAATGGTGACAGAGGGGATGGAGAAATTACGTGTCTAGAAAGACAAAGTAGGGGGTGGTTCCAGGATTCTGGGTATCACTTCTGGGAAGGGGAAGTATGGAAATTTGGGAAGAATCTCATGCTTCTGGGGCTATCACATAGATCACAACTTCACGGGGTGTCCTTCTGTGCTGACATGAACGTGCCTTCTCTCTTCTCTTGGGGTTCCTGTCACCTTGTTTTCCCTTGATGCTAAGGTAAGCCTTTAGAACAGCTGTTACTATTATCTTGCTGCTCTGCCTTGCTACACATTTCCAGTCCAACTTCCAATATAACAAATGCACTGAAATAGAGTTCATCAAAAAGTACTGGTGATAAGATCATTTGTACACCAAATACTTCCCTATACCCAATGTTTATTTCTAGGCCTATCATGTAGTATGGTTTATTAATATTATGAGGCTGTTCTTTTTCTTTCTCATGAAATTGACTCTTTTTTCTTTTCTTAACTTACTCTCTTGCTTGAGTAATATAGGGTTCAAAAGCTTCCTAATGAAGGTACATGGGAGGTTAGTTTTCTGAGACTACATCTCACTTGAGTATTACTCTTGTTCCTTTCAATAAGATTTTTTTAAAAAGTAAACTTTTAGAAGTGCAGCTAACATTAAGACAAATGTCATTTTAAGGTGTTGAATAAAAAAGTTAAAAAGAAATTATGACAATGTTTCATTTTCTTCCTTCCTTCCTTTCTTCCTTCCTTCCTAGAATATATTTAGTACCAGGTCTGCAGGGTCTCATTACATAAATCAGGCTCACAGTGATGCTCCTGTTTTCAGCCTCCCAAGTGCTGGGATTACAGGTGCACGCTACCACGCCCAGTCTCAATCACTGAATCAGTGCACCCTGTGGGCATGTCCAGCACAACAGTGGGGACCGAACCCTGGCTGTTGCATTCTGCCTAAGCAGGCGCTTTAGTCTGCTGGGCTATCTGGACAGCTCTATTTCATTTTCTTAATGTCTTGAAAATAATTAATGTTTAAGTGTTCTGTTTTTAATATAAATGATCTTTATTCTTTGGAAGCTTTTAAGATTATGTTTTTATTCCTATTGTTTAGAAATTTAGTATGAACTTTTTTGGTATTTCTTTTAATTCTTGCATGTTTTATATGTATTTTATAATTTTGAATTTCTATTACTTACAATTTTGTTTAATTTTCATTAGTTTGATACAACTTGAATTGACTCTCTATATAGGTCAGATTTTTCTATTACTGAATATTGACCTTATTCCCTCCAATTTCTTCAATTCTACTTCCAAATCTACTAATTTTTAAACTTCTTACCTTTTTCAAGACTTTCTTATATCATTTATAATTTTATTCATTGCCTAATTTTGCTTTACATTTATGCCTCTGATATTAAGACACTTTCCCTAGATGTGTTGATATTATTTGTTCCCTCTTTGTATTTATGAATTAAGTACTAGAAAACTGGGATTGCATCCTTGTGTGCATGGTTAGGGCTTGCTGACAGATGATTAAGATTTTAAATCCAACTAATTTGAAGATTATTGCTTCCACAAAGAAAGTTCAGAAGAAATGCCTTGAGAGCAATAGAAGTAACCCTCTGTCAGCTCCAAATCAAATCAAATCAAATTAAATAGAAAGCCTTACTACAGAGTTGGGTGGAGACACCTGGGAAAAGTCCCATAGTATATCATATACTTTGTCTAGATAGACCTAAGCTTGTCTAAGTTGCCATTTCACTAGAATAGCTTTTCACTGAAATAGCCAATCTAATGAATGAAATTCTTTCAATGGTAAATTAGCCTCAAAGATGCTACATTTTAATGACGTTCATGTAATAGTATTATGAGCAACAGTTTCTTAGATTCTGTAGCACATTTGGAACTAATCAAAGGATGCAAGAAAGGGAAATGAGGTGGCAGTGTTTTCATAAGTACAGAAGATCTGAGCTGACCTGGAAGAGGCTATTTGAGTTGATGAATCTCTAGAGGCCACTCATGGGCACAATGCGACCATGGTTTGAAAGTAGAGCTGTACTCCACACATAGGAGCACAGACCTTGCAGTGGCCACTACAGACAAAGTGTCAGGCAACTGTGACAATACTAGGCCACGTGTGAAGGCTCCCTAAGCATATTCTAAAGACAATATGAAAATACTTGTCCAGTCACCATTTTATGCATTATTTGAATATATGCATTTTCTAGAGAACAGTAATAGTTCTTAAAATGTCTCCTTTATGTCAAAGAATGGCATTATGAAAGGCAAAACGTAAACTCATATCTGTAACTCTTTTCAAAATTAAGAAGGAGCATAGTATAAGAAAATATAACTGAAAAATGAAGTAAGAATATTGCACAAAATATATTTATACACGCTGAATTTCCTTCCAATGTTCATTATTCCTATGGCAGAATAATTACAAATTTCTGTAATGTAAGGGAAAATGTTAACCTGTAACATTCAGTAGGTTGTGAAAATAAAATTTAACCCAAAAATTCTTTTTTGAAAATTAGATTTAGACCTTGTCTCACAATGAATTTGCATTTGCTATTGATTTGCAACTGTGTAAATATTCAGTCGAATTAATTCATTTAAATTATTTTTTGACACCCTGAAATTTAAAGTTCGAGAAGATAATGTCATATATGTTATTTACTAGTTAAGCAGGATATATAGCTGCGCTACTTTAAACCATTGCATCATCATTTATTTCTTGATATGAGTTTAATTTAAAACCCCTTAAAAAACCTTATAGGATGACTGTGCTTCAAAAATCTACTATTATCCTTGATCTAAAATAGCAATTCCTGGAATATTATAAATTCTAGTATAGGTGATCTTTTAAAGCCCTAATTAAAGACAAACAATTTAATTTTCTATTCAGTTACTCCTGATGAAATTCCAAATTTAGACATCTTGTTTTATCTGTCCTTTTTCTCAAGAAACAAAATATCTAGAAAGCCACCAACCAGCATGAACATTCAGTGGAAAACTTTGTCACCGCAATAAGGCTCTGTCATACAGGGGATATATCCGCATTAAAGTTTTACATATTTGTTTACTAGCAGAATAAGATGAGCTAAACAGAACACACAGTGAGGAACCTAGGATTAAGCAAAATAAATCTCTCCTGACTCAAACCTAATAACTTGCTCCAAAAGCCCTCATAAATTATTAGCTTCAAAATCATTCAATGTGCCTGAAACGTAGTGTGTGTCACTGACGTGCTTGAAGTTCACCTAAGACACTGTATCATCAAAATGTGCCGACAAAAACTGCCAGCGGCGATGCCACCTTGCAATCAATCATATATCTGTTTCAGAATTATAAAGTGTCTGAGAGCTATAATTTCATCTGCTTCTGCCTGCATATCATTTAAAACTTCATAGTCTCATGGAGAAAGAAAAAGTAAAAACATTTGTCAGCTCCAGTTCTCTTTTTATGAAGACCCACTGTTTTCACAGCACTTCTTGATTCCTTATTTTAATTTGTGTTTCAGAACTCATCTTTTTCTTTTTCATGGACAACGTGTGGTCCATATTTTATGAACACAGTAGCATAGTCAATTCTCAATTATCTGTCTGAATGGAAGCCTACGGTGGTGCTGGTAATCCAAAGTCATTTTATATTTGACTTTAGAATACATTATGTGAATTTTCCCTGGGAGGTTTACCTTCCTGCTAGTGCTTTGCTAGAACTAATATTAAAATATGTTTGCATTCCTTGAACTCATGCCAGCTGACAGCAGTAGGGAGCAGCCTAGAAGTGGGTGGCAGGGGTAACTTAGACCGAAATTAAATGTTTCTATGAAGAATTGTCAATGTGAGTTTTCCAAATGTGGGTAATTGAGAGTTGGTTACATATTAGATTTTTTTTTCAGTCCTGAAGGAAAAAATCACTTTGAAGTAGCTGAATGTAGAAACCATATTTTAAAATATTAAGTAAAAGCCAGATTTTCATGTTAGCTTAAATATTTAGCTATGAATCAGACATTCATTTATTTTTAAAAGAGAAAATATGAAATGCTCTTGCAAGTGGTTGTACAGCTACCATTTATTATTATAAAATAGTTATCTCTATATCATTTTTTACTTTGATAGGATGTTAAAAAATAACTGACCATGCATGGTTATGAACAGCCAATTTCTTAAGTATGTGCTGTCCTAGTGCATGGGAATTAGAGCTAAAGGCAATAATGAATTAATTCACTTAATCTATTTTTAAAAATTAAATCACTTTATAGACTATTCCCTTCATTTCTGTGCTTTTCAGAGTTTAAAAAACTGTGTATATATTCATTTAAATCAATGGATTGTTATTATTTTGATCATCCTAAAATTTCAATTTCAGGAAGACAATGTTCTGTTGGTTGTTATTGATACAGAATAATATGTAATTATTGTAACCATTTTAAAGTACCATGTTGTTCATTTATTTGTTGCCATGAATTCAATTAAGATATAACACACATATTTATGGTAATCAAATATAGCTAGTGTTGTCACTTCTGCTATATCGTATCATAGAAACACTAGAAATGAGCTTAAGAAATACTTTCTCTCTCCTGGGAACCAGGTTAAAGAATCAGGGGTACCGGTGCCTGTTTTATAATTGATACTCAGCCATGGGTCGTGTTTAGACCCAGCAGGACCCAAGGCCAGGCTGGACCGACAGCAGGTGGCTGCCAGTGGTGTGGTTAGGAAAAGGCAGGTGGTGACTTAGCATTGTTAAAGTCAGAAGAGCACAGTTTAAGGCAAACTGACAGAGCTGATCATTACACAGAAAAAAATTCCTCCAGACATTAGGACAGACAGAGCTTTCACTGAGGAATCCACTCTTTTGATAGTATCGTGAGTGAAATGCTGCTCCAACAATTCCTAATTCCAGACTGTAAAGTCTTTTTATTCTCCAGTCTCCTGTCTCTGTTTCTTTCTTTCTTTTTTTTCCCTCTATCACCTTTCTTCCTATTATTGTTTGTGCTTTACAAAAGCTCCAGACCTAGCCAGATGTTCTGCACCCAAGATGCCAAACTTGAATGGAAAGAAGGCCAGAACTTGAGTGCATGCAAAGAGAAGAAATTCTAGACACAATAAGAGATAAGAACCAAGAGGGATATACATATTATGAAGCAGAATCTAAGAAAAACATTCAGGGTTCTAGCTCAGCTCTATCAATGTTCATGCAATAGTGACTTTGTTTGAATTTTGTAATGGATTTCTCCAAAAATCTATATTCATAACTATTCAAATGGATTTGAGTATAGCTTAAAAAAGTCTAAGGGGAAGAGAGACGAGGCACTATCTATATTCTGTGGATGATCTGCTTTGAGAGACAAGTGTGTGCAGGGTATGTGGGCAGCCTTGATGTATTTCAATGATTAGGGAAAGGTTTTGGTATTTTGGAGTCATGGACTATGCAAAATAACATATAGATAGTCTCACTCCAACTCTAACATGCGTAGATATTTGAAATTATCTATGAAAAAAGAATATATTTTAGTTGGAGATCAAAGGATGGAGACCTAATACATGCTCTTAAATAAATCAATTCTTCTGCTACTATTGGATTAAGTTATCTAAATCTAGGCAAAGCAGGCTAACAAGAATTTTCCAGGTAAGATTAAAAGCTAGAAGTTATTCTTTGTTCCATCCTTCACCACATCCAATCCATCTACCATCCTATTCGTTCTAAATATATCGACTCCTTTCCCTTCCCACTTCTAGGTTCTTAATCTAAATGACCACTGCCTCTTTTCAGAGCTGCTGCAGCTGCTTTCTGGCAGGTGTCTTTACTTTCTTTGCAATCTATACTTCACACGGCTGCCAGTGTTACTTTATGAAGAGAAATAAAGGGAGCTACTCAGAGCGCTCCACAGCTTCCATGGCCTCTAGGATGGGATCCAAACTGTCTCCTAGCAGGTGCTCAGTGCAGGACTAGTTGCCTCAGAGCAGTGATCTTCCTGGCCAGTGGCCCTCCTGATGAAGGATACCGTCCCCTCTAGGGCTTGTTCCTGAGCCTAGAATGGTCTTCCCCTAGCTGTGCATCTGAAAATTTCCTCTTCATCTTTTAGGCTTCTACTCAAAAGTCGCTTTCTATATTATTTGCTTCTTAGCCTTAATCATAACATGAAATGGTTTATTCCTTATATTGTCATCTGTCTTTCCACACTAAAATTCTCTCTCCACAAGGCAGGCTCCCGTAACAATGCTGACCTTACCTCTGACCTGGTCCTCATCAACATGATTGTTGAATACATGCACAAGTCCTGGCATCTTTCCATGAGGACTAAACTTGGACACCACGTATCAGACTTCCAATTTGTTTATCCTAGGAAATAGTTCAGGTGAAATAGAAAAATAGAAAATGATTAGCAGATCTAGACTGTCACTAAGAACAGGTGGCCTCCCTTCTCTCTTACAGAAAATTCTCTACATTGCTTTGCAGCAGAAGCTGGAGTTCTGTTTATTTTGAAGTAATACTGCTCTAATGACAGAAAATAGGAGTTAGTAACATAAGCTTGAGGTGCACATCAGAGGGAAGCTAGGGGAAGGAGGACTAGACCACTTAAGAGAGGGTCATCTTTTGCGTCACACAATTGGTATTTTCTCAGTCTGTCTGTCTGTCTGTCTCTCTCTCTCTCTGTCTCTCATTCATGTATAATTATACTCATTTCATAATTTTGGTTATACTGTAATATTACTTCATTTTATGGTTTTCTTCCATTTTTGGCCGGTGACTCTTATGGGGCCTCAATAGAAGCTGAGACAACCACTGTTTTGTTTCTGATACTATAAAATGCCCAGGCTTATTTTGCATACTTCCTACCTCAGTCCTAGAATCAAGCATTTCTCCAAAGAACTCTGGTTCTTTTTTTTTTTTTTTTTTTTAAAGAAAATGCTATTCAAACCTAAGAACTAGATACTTGATATTTCAAAAAAGAATTGTGATAATGTGCTATGTCTAAATGGCAGTATTTATTAATAAAAGAATGAAAATCTACCCTGAAATAACATTTAAATGTTATTAACATTTTTATACAACTAAAAAATAATAATTTCATCATACTTTATAGAGTAATTTATGTCATTTTATTCATAAAAATGTAGCATTATGGGAAAATTAGTGATATAAAAATGAGTAAATTTCTTTTTTCTCTACTAATCTTTTAAGTTTTACTTAGTAAATGGAAAATGATCACTAACAAGAGAGGTTTTTTTTTCTGGCTGAAGCATCTTTATGCAGAGATACTTTTATTTTATTTTATTGCTATGGGTTCCTCTGCATCATCGAGTTGCCTAGGTGGCTCAAACTCCTCACCTCCTACCCCACCCTCCCAGTGTGTTGGGATTGTAGGTCTGTGCCACCACACCCAGCAGAATACACAATTTAAATGTGGCTATTATAAGTCCTTATTATTTGTAAAATGAGTATTTCCCTTTCAAAATTGATTTTAAGCATGTGAAACATCTGCCATCCATTGAAAAGGAATATTGGTAATTTTCTACACTATAATTACGTCACTTAAATTAAATTTTAAACATTGCATATGTAGTAAGTATTAGTAATTTAGAGAACTTAAGAAAACATTTGGATAATTTAAACTTAATTTAAAATTAAAAACAATTCACTTTCATCAACTCTCTCCTTCTTTGTTTTCCTGGATTAGTTGATTCTTACAATGCTGAAAAAAAGACCTTATGAAAAATAATTTGCCAGCAAATCGCTGAGGATTCAGCACTCAACAAGTCCCATACAAAGCACAGTCCTGCAGGATGACTTGCTGAAGGTGGGACCTTCAAACGGAAGTCGAAGCGCTGGATTTTAACCAATTTATGAACAATATGAGAGATTCATATTCCTACAGAAAGCTAAACATGAAACATTGCAGTTATGACTCACCTTTTCCCCCAATAGCAAGATAAAAATTAATTGGGTGCTCTCTATATAATCCAAATAATTAAACAGCCAAACCAATTTGATTATACCGGCTATTGTATTCATTTAGGAATTATTTACAATGAGGACATAATTACACAGCATGAAGAATCAAAGAAAATTATCAGAAAATCTACACAAAATTCTCTTCTCTGAAAGAGAAAGACAATGGAGCTTGGGATTGGAGGAGACAAGTGGGGAAAACCCCTCATCTTCTGCCTCAGGAATCACAGAGCACTCAGACAGCCCCTTTTAATGACTGAGCTCTTTCTGTATCACATTGTGCTTAGGTCTGAATGCATACCACAATGTATACTAAGCTCTCCAATCTCAGTTTAAATGAGGGCTGAGGGCTGTAGGGAACCTAGTTCCCCACATGCAGGCCCTGTGGTGCCTCAACACACTCGCAGCTATCACATGTCCCTGTCATTATTCCTTCGCTGCCTTGGACACTGTATTCATGTCCCACCTCCTGTCTGGTTTGCAGCGAAGTCCAATTCTTCGCACATTCTTCTTTGTATCCTACATCCCTACAGGTGCCTCTCAGGCACTTAATAAATACATTTCTGACACTATGGATATGTAAGTAAATAGGTTGATAAGTGAAATAATAATGGCTTTAAGTTTATTTTGGCTATGCTTACAAGTCAAGTACCAATCATGTTGTGATAATACACCAGTTTTCAATCCATTAAATACAAATGAACATGGTAGGAAACCAATTGAAAGTACAAGATGTCAATACTGTCTTTAATGATATGGGTACTATTTCTCTTCTCCGACCTTGAACATTTCGTATGAGATCTTATGTACACTTGAAGGCACCATGTCCCATACTTGAGGCTTCCAATTATGAAGCCCAAAAGAAAAAGAAGTCACCAGGTACCTGAATGTTAGTAAGTCTTTCTCGTACCAAAGTCTCCCAATACCCTCAAATATACAAACAGTGTACTTCACATTCTCAAAGGAAAGCTTATTGCAAGAAGTTATACATTAAGCACTTATCCAAATATATTACCATTCATAAAATTTATGCAAATTAAGACAGGCTTTTGTTTGGCCAGCTTTGGCTAAGTTTACTTTTTTCATTTCCATAACTAGGAAGACTGTGGTGTGTAGTGGTGGAAAATAGACTTCCCTCCTCACCACCTTTATGTAAATGTGTGATGTTAGGGAAATTTCGTTTCCCTTGCCTACTGTTTCTTAAACTTTAAAGTGAAGACAATCATACTTATATCACCTGGAGATTACATGTTGCTAAATATCATGAGCTAATATAATGTTTATAATAAAAAGTAAGCTTAGTGACTATTGGGTTATTTCTATCTCCTTTCCTTCCTGCGCACTTTGAAGCAATACAACAATTTGGTTATATGACCTTTTGATCCTATCTTTTTCTTGATTCAGACTGTCCTTTTCTTCAGGAATTTGAACTAGTGAATTTTACTGATAATGTTTTCACAAGGACTTCCTCTCCTCCTCATGATACCTACTTGACAATTTTAAATTACAGTGCAGATGGGGATAGCAGAATGTCTCACCCTGAGGTTCTTCTCACAAAATACTTGGCCAAACTCCCACAGTAAACTGTAGTCATAATAGCACTATAAAATTCTGACTTGACCGTTGAACCAAGAGTCAGGAAACATGGAAGTGACTTCTAACTGCACTGTGGAATTTCATTCTTAATCAAAGTTCAGCTGCACTCTGTCTGACAATGTTAGAAAAGGTCATTTTTCTCTGCCTCTTTTGGAGAAAGTTTTTTTAGCTCACTCAGGAGAGACAAATGTAAACATATAAAGTTTTATTGCCTTTACAAAATTATTATCTGTGCTTGTTAGAGGGAAGTCTTACTTAGTTGACCTATCTGGAGTTGGTTAGTTGATGAAGCTTTGATTAAGGTTTTATGAGACAATCTGTCACAGAGAACAGGGGTCACAAGGGTCCCTTCCTATTTCCTCATTCCATATTTCTTATTGAAAATTAATTCTGTGCTTTTATGAAACATTGCCCTTTTTTAATCCAATGGAAAAAGTCCATGAGCCTACCACGCAGATATTCTTTATTTAACACTTCTGTATGATAGAACTCACCAGTAGAACAGAATAATAGAAGCTATTTCAAAGACATATTAACTCCTAATGCTATGGACTGTCCCAGAAAAATCAAATTATTCAATGGTCCAAATGTCTGAAGAACAAATGGCATAGCAGAAGTAAAGAAATTGCCTACTTCCACATAGGAAAGAAAGGGATTTGTTTCTAATTTAGCTGCATATTATCAGACTATCTTCACAGGACATTTGAAGGAGACATGGGATGAGACACCATTCTTTATTTTATGTGACAACATTTCTGCCTCTGTAATATATATTTTTGAAAACATAAATCTATAGAGAGAAAATTCTAGAATGTTCCTGTCTTTTAGGCACGTAATGATGTCATCTCACAGAGTTTGGCCAAAGCTTGTCACTTCAGATGAGAAAGAAAAGTGTTTCTCCGGTGTTAGGAAGCCTTTCTGATCTGTATAACGGCTAAACTTTGCAATTATATCTGGGCAGGAATAAGAAATGAAGGAATGCACTGAAAGGCAGCAGTGACTGAAAGAGTTTTAAAAATGGTCATTTTATTGGTAGAAGATGCAAGATAACATTGCTAAATGAGCTTCTAAGATTGTATTTACTGAGCACCTATACACCAGGAGCTGTGCTATGGATGTAGATTTATTAGCAAACAAACCAGATAAGGATTTTGGCTTATATTTTCTATAAAGTAGTGGGGAGGAGGTGAAGTACTGAGAAGTATAAATCTGTAATAGGATGTAAAATGGAAATCTTTATTCAGGACATATGGCTAAAATCCAGAGTCAAGGACAGTGGGGGGCAAACAACCCCCACTTAAAAAATAGCCTTCAAGAGAGACCAACACTTACAGTCAGATCTCTTTCACCCCTGGCTTTAAGAAGACCCTCTCATCCTCTCATCCCACGATTCACAAGAGAGAACCAGGGAGAGAAGTGGACACTTTGACACCCTCTGCCTATGGGAAAGGCAGTGCTGACATGAGCGAATTCTCTTCAAGGGGAGTATCTATCTGGAGGGGGAGCACTTCCTTGAAAGTCAGGGGAGAATCAGTGTGACTTGTGCATACGAGAGGGACGAATTCCATCTTTTCTGATTCAGATACATGTTTAAAAAGATTTGATAATTAGTTATTTATTTGTTCAAACAAAATATTTATTAAAGAATATTATATTGTAGCAGAAAATAGCTGCTTCCAGCCAGCATTCTTCAGTTTCCTAGTTGCCCAGGTAATAGGTCCTGTTCGAGTTCTGGTTGCTCCTGTCTTTTGGAAAAGATTGGTCTCTGTGATGCACAGCTGGTCACTATGTTGAGCATTGTATAAACCAAGCCCCAATTGACAAGCCATCCTGCCTTTGGGCTTCCTGCTCCCTTATCTCAAATAAGCAGCAGACTACCAGAGATCAGGACCTGGTATTCTGGGAATGATCCTTAGCAGCGCCTGTTGATATAAGTAAGTCTGCCTCCAACTCCTGGACCTTGTTTTTGTGTTTCTCCTTGCCAATTCAATGTACAGCTGCCAGGCACTTCCTAAGCGCTGAAATAATAAAATATTGAGGTGAAGAAACCAAAATAAACCAAGATCTTACCTCATTCACGAAGATTTTTTTTTCAGTACTTGGGGACTGAACCCCAGGGTTCTACCACTGAGGTACATTGTCAGCCCTTTTTATTTTTTTATTTTGAGACAGAGTCCCACTAAGTTTCCCCAGCTGGATTTGGACTTAGATTTTCTTTTCTCCCTTTCTTGAGTAACTGAGATTTCAGGTGTTCAACACCACACCCAGCTCTGCTTTACTTTTTATAGGTTAGCATGTTTATTTGTGTGC
>NDGN011179334.1:0-16683 GCA_002564285.1 Tympanoctomys barrerae | reverse complement strand
TTTTTTTTTTATTCTGTGGTGCTTGGGATTGAACCTAGAGCTTTTTTAAAAAGAATGAACTACATTCATTTTAAAATGTTTTGATTTTATATAAATTCTAAAATTTTGAAACAGGGTGTTGTTTAGTCACTAAACTGGCCAAAGTGGGATCAAGTTTGTGAGCCCACTTTGTTTCAGATTTTCAGGATGTTAGGACTGTAGGCATGCCTCTCCATACCCTGCTCTGGAGGCTCTTAGTGGACTCTTCCATGCTGTAAATGAGTACCCCTGAAAAAGAAGAAGTTTTGTGTTTTGGAAACATGTATGAATCAATATGAGTGCCGGTGAGGTAGCTCTGTGGACTAAGTGCCTGCTTAGGCAAGTGCAGCGACTGGGGTTTGTTCCCTGGTATCTCATGCCCTGCCAGCCCTGCCCCTGGGCACACTGAGCTGGCTACCAAGATGGGGGTTGGTGGTGTAGGCCTGTAATCCCTACACTGGAGAAGCTGAAATAGGAGGACCACTATGAGCCTAAACTGCATAGAGAGACCCTGTACCAACTACATTTAAAAAAATTGTGAATCAACATAATCTGAACTGATACTGAAAACTAAGTTGTGACTTCTAGAAGAAGTGTAGTTCTTCTAGAGAATGAACGTGTAGAGGCCAAGTACAATCATTAAGAATATCTAGGTTCCCGCCTCAGATTTAGAATTGGCTCATTTCTGATCCGTGAAGTGGGGTTTATAATATCACCCAATGGAAAAAAAGGAAAAAAATTGAAAAAAAATTAAAAATTAAAAAATAACATCACCCACGCTGGCACAGGTGCCGTGAAGTTCTCATGAATTTCTGAGGTGCACGGAGTTGCACCCGTACACGTGAGCTGCATCTTTAGGCTTGCTTAATTTTCACACATCTTTGGTTCATTCCTGCTGTTATTGTCTCTTTCCTGGAAATCCACATTCTGGATGGTAATTGTGTGTCCCTATGAGATGAGAGATCTTGAAGGGCAGGGTGTACGTCCCATTCCTTGTTGTGTCTCCAGCTCCTTGGCAGAGGAAATTCCAAAGAACAAATTGTTGATTGAATGAAAGAGATCATACATATCAAAATGGCTTGTGTAGAGGAGCCAATTTAAGAGAATTAGACAAATCATTTTCTAGCACTTGTTTTATGATAGTAAGAATAACAGCTTCTTCTAATGCAATAAAAAGACAAATGAGTAAGAATCTTCTTAAGGTTTTGTTTTTCCTGCACTGACACATGGACCAGTGCACCTTAAACCTCTGTGATGGAGCCAGTACTCATGCGCAAATATGCTGCAGTCAATGATTTGTATCACCTAGACTGCTTCCTGGTGAAGTTCTGATGTGTGAGGACTGACCCTATGTTTTATTCTCTGTTGCATCTTCAGCTCATGAGAACTTTGCCTTCCATGCAAAGAAGCATTGAGTCAACATTTGTTGAAGGAGTAATTGGTTACTAACTAGTCCTTCATTTTTATTATTATTATTATAACAAAATAAGCTATCATTTAAAAAAAATTAAAGAAACATTATTTATAACAAACATTTGAATCCTAAGCATGTTTTCGATCTTCCTCTTGCACCTTAAGATTGAGCCTTCAGTGTTCGAGGTAAGAACACAACAGAATAAAAGGGTTGCTATTTGCCCAAAGCTGTTTATCAGGATTAAGCAAACAGGAGAAATGTCACAACATAACAAAAAGCATCTATGGTGCTTTCCTGTGGGATTTTCTGAGTTTTTTCAGGATATGACTATTGGCTGAGTTAACTGAGTTTTTGAAGAAGAAGAAGAGGAAAAGGAAGAGGAATAGGAAGAGGAAGAGGAAGAGGAAGAAAATGCACTACTGTGATTCAGGACTGTTTTCTCATACGTTGTGTGGATCTAGCTGACTGTGATTCTACCCAAACTTTGCTAAGCCTTATGGCCTTGTGTTGGCTGTAGCTAGTTATCTAGGTCTAAAGTATTCTCTAGAACCTCAGGTGGGTTAAGGCTTGGAAATATCAGTTGAGTGGAATGACCTGGTCTTTCCAAGAAAGGACGGTTTCATCACACAACATAATCCAGCACCAACACAGTCAGGGCCAGGGAACCCAGGGTGCAGGTTATCAGATCTGCCACCTTCACTGCCTGGAGCAGTGAAGGACAAAAATATTCAGATAGCTTATGATTAGGAGACCTGCAGCTCACCAAACAGGAACTGAACCATGAGGATAATATTGACTTTATTTAAAATTAGCTAGCCAGAAATTGGCAGAGCCTAGATCCAAATTTTGAGATTTTGATATGCAGCTCAACCCTTATAACAAAAATATAAGTACTCTTTGACTTTGTTCAGCCACCAATCCAGAGACTGGAAACATTTGGCTCATTGTCATTGTGTAATTACTAATTTTCTCTGAAGCTTGACAATCCTTGAGAAGTTCCAGGGAGACAGACACATTCAGTAATAACAAGAGATTTTCTTTCTAGGATTTGGATATGTATCTTTCTGAGGGGATGAGGGATGGGGAATCCCAGAAGCTTGCAGCCTCCTGGAATCCTAACAATGTCCAGACACTGAGCACTTGCTAAATTCCAGGAAGGGTGCTCCAGGCTCTGTATGCAAGTACTCCCTCATGCTTTTCAGTAGCCTTCAAGGTACACATCACGTTCATCCTCATTTAATGGGGAGGAAATGGAGGCTCAGGGACTCTGACTTGCCCTAGGCTGCACACTTGCAAAGTAGAAGAACTGAGCATCTCTTGAGGTATCTGGACCATTAGTCTTGGCCATGCAGGTACTTGCTTGGTACTAATAATAGACAAAACCAGCAGCTTTCAGAGTGGCCTTAGAAGCTTCAACATTGGTGTCTACTGGCACCTTATTGGAGATGAAAATTCTGAACCCCATCCAGAAATAGTCAGAAACCCCAAAGGTAGAGTCCAGCACTTTGGGTTCTTAGTGGGTTTCCATGGGGCCCAGTGCACACTCTGAACTATGCCATAATCTTATACTATAGAGCAGTAATGGTGGGCCTTTTAGAGCTTTTGAGACACAAGCAGACCCCTGATGCACATGTGTCATAGAATCATCACCACTGCTCTCAGGAGCGGGAGGGCATACACAGAACTCTGTGGGCACTGAGTGGTACTAGTCTTGGGAAGATATTTTCTCAGATATTTTCTGCTTTTGCTTTGGACTTGTGGATCCCGCCTGACAGAAGAGAGGAAGAGCAACTTCTTCTCAGAAAGAGGGTGTGATGAAGGGAAAGGGTAGGTATGGTGACATCACAAGTCCCCTTCTGAGAAGGATGTGCTGGCAAGATGGAGGTCCTTTGTCTACTAAGATTCTCAGAGGTCAAGTAACTTTGCCAAGCTCATCTATTGATAAATTACAGGTTCACACTCCAGCCCCCAATTCCTGACAGAGTACATTAAATCTAATGCCCTGCCTGAGAATCTGGTGAGTCATAAAGGTTGGAGGGTTGCTTTGCCTCGTGAGAAATTCTCTTCAGTAGCTCTCATAAATTCTCCTGATGTGATGACATAGGATCAAGGGAAGAATACCTTTACAGTAAATTGGTGGTCACAGGGAGGAAGGACCACGAGATGTAGAGATGTAGGAAGCTCCCAGGGACACCTTCAAGGTGCTGTTCGCAAACCCGTAGCTGTCTCTCATCTTCATTGACATAGTCACACTCAGTGGGTTGTGCGGGCTCTGGCTTGTTGCAAACCATGCATACAGTGCAGCAAGGAGATGTTGAGTGTGACGTCTGCTTTACCCGTGATGCCAAGACTACTCAGCATCTCTTGGGTTGGCTCCTCATTTTCCCAATGAGTATCATGGGAGTTCTGACTTCATAAGATTTGCAAGAATCTTTAAAAGAGAAACTTTTATCTAGTTAACTGGTTTAGAGCCAGAGCCCAGTACACACACACACACACACACTGTGTTGTGATCCTCTTATCCAAGGCTGGCTTCAGTTAGGGAGGAGGGCCTATATTCCTTTGCTGCCACAGGGATGGCCCCCTACCTGTCCATGCCCATTCTTGTCATTATTTCACCCTTTGCACTCCCTGCATTTCCCCAGATTCTCTCTTTGTGAGCACCTGATCTTGAGGGTGTCTCCTCGATCCTTGTGTATCATGAGTCTAGTGACACAGCTTACCTACTTCAGTATGTCATGCAAAATGGTGACAGGTGCTCATTTTACTTTGGCTGGCTGCTGTGAGGACAGAGAGGATTCCGTCCTGAGTTGTTGCTTAGCTTACTGTGGGGTGTGAGTCTGTCACTGCGTCACTTGTTTGCTATGTCTTTGGGATCGTGCCTCTATGTTTTGACCTTGGAAATTGGTGTTAACTCTACTTAGAGTCAATGGAAGAGGTGAACCATCCAGGAAGTGACTTGAGGATTGAAATCACTGGATAGTCAATGCCAGGGAGTGCTCTTTACTTATGAAGACTCCTTTGTATGGAAAATGCTTTTCGGAAGGAATGTTTGATAAGCAAAAGTAAAGGTGTGAATATCGTCCACTAAGTTGTCCTGGAGGGGTGACGGGTGAGGAAACGATGCAAGTCTAGGTCAGAGCTGAATTGCTTGAGATGCAGAAGGGTGCTTGGGGCTGCTGCCAACAGGCCCCCCTCACTGTGGTGCCTACGGGATGTTCATGTAGTTGAAGACTGCCTCCTTGGCGGGCCTTTGGCTGTTTAGAGTGGTGCTTGGGCCTTTGCATGCTTCTTTCCTTCCCCTTTTCCACTCCGGTTCTCTGGACCTTACATGCCATCCTCCAATCTCACTTTCATCTTGGGCTCATTTTCTGCTATGTAAGGATATCTGAAGCCTGGAAAAGAGCAGCAGGATGTGTACAAGAGCATGGGGGACCCAGAGAAATGGGAGTGGGACCAAATCCTAGATATCACTAGCGTTTAGAAGAAGAGGTTGGAATTTGGAATGCCTCACTCTGCCTTTGCCTCTGTGGCTTGACCAGTATATTTTGGTTCATCCATAAAATAATATTTGAGCACTTAACTCTGTATGAGGATCCAGTTTCAGTGCTTTGTGTGTTTATTCAAGTAATTCCTATAATAATCCCATAATATGAAGTGATTATTTTCATTTTTCATGTTAGAAAATGAACGTATAGACAAGCTCATTGACTTGCCCAAGGTCACTAGTCACCAGGAAGCAGGAATTCAGCTGTCAGTTTTCATCCTTCAGCACTGTAGGTCACTGCTACTTCAGCTTCCAGGACCACTTCAGAACGTGGCAGGAGTGATGCGATGCATTAAAGGGACAAAAGGCAGTGGGGGAGGTGGATGAGGTCGTGTCTCTGAAATCTTCTGGGAGGCTGCAATTGTGTGGGTCACAATGTTATCACATAAATTGTTCCCTAGAGCTGAGGCTTTCCTGAAGGATCTTGGGAGTGGAAAGTGGAGGAATAGCTTTAGAGGGAACCATGGAAGGCCACAGTGAGGCATGGGGGAAAACACGGTGGGTGTGATCTTGTTAGCACCTCCTACGCCTCACTGCTCTGCTATCATTGGAAAATGAAAATGCCCACAAAGAGATGGTTACAAGGGAACAAAAGTCATCCAGTTGGGACATGCAGATGGAAGAGTGTGGACTAGAACCAAGAGGCTTCAATTCTTTTGACCAATGCACATAAAGAGATGAGCGAACATATTCATGCTAGGGATTGGTCTTCCATCATCGCTTCTCACGCTCCATATCAGCACACACATGCGTGTCTCCCTGGTCAGCACCTCCTGGATCTCTGCCCCAGGGAAAGACAACAAAACCTTAAAAGCTTATGCAAGACCTACTGCATTTTACATTTCATAATTTTTGGTGTAGAAGAAGTATTAAGGAGTGTATCTGACAGTTTTGCTGCATAACAAAACACTCCCAAGTGTCTGTGGATTGTCATAAACGATGTTGATTTTCATTTGTGCCGCACGATGCCTTCAGCTTAGGTGTGGCCCTGCTTTAAGCTGTGCACTAAGAGTGGGTCTACCTGTTCTGAGTCTTTCAGACCTGTGAAAGGATTTAGAGAGGCAACCCTAATGTGCTATGTGCTGTTCTCCGGTAGAAGGCAGGTGTCCAGGAGCCCTGCTTCAGCTCTGCAAGTCACCTTCGATTTCTGCAGGATATGGCTCAGAGTCTACCAGCCCAAGCAACCCTACTGGCCAAGTCTGACAACACGACATAGGAATTTAATGATGTGGCAGGGAGGCCCAGCAAATAGGAAACATGATCACTTTTCAGAGGACTGAATTCTAATGCAAACTGTCCTGAGGATTTTAAGTCATGGTAATTCCAGGGCTTTTCTTAATCCAATAGACCATAGTAATTCAGAAAGGTAACATGAGTAATAACGATTTGAATGTCAATGTCTTGGGGTCAGTGTGGCTTGTAAGGCTGGACAAGGAGCCCCTTGAGAGAGCATAAAATTGTGAGAATGAAGCTTAAGGCATAGGGGAGAAGCTGGGACATCAGAGGCACAAAGAAATCTGGAGTCCATGAGTAGGGCCAGCCTTGGAGAAAGGTCATGTGAGCTGCAGCTGTCAGGACCACAGGCGGGGGGGAGGGGGGGTCACTCAAGCCCTTTGCAATTCACATTTTATCTCTGCAAACCCCGGATGCCAGATGCAGGGCTTAGTGTTTGCTGGGTTTCAGTCTCACTTTGGTTAGACTCTTCTGTTCCCCCAGGCCTTTTTGAAGCAGGAATGTTGACTTTATGTGCTTGTACCTTGGCTTTATGTAACTTGATCTTGATTTTCACAGAGGTCCACAGCTAAGATTTTTGCCTTGAGTCTCAGAAAAGATTTGACTTTGAAATTTTGGAACATACTGGAACTGCTGAGATGTGGGAAGGCATTCTTGTGTTTGTGGTTGTAAGCAGAATAGTTGTATTATTTTGGGCTCAATTATGAACTCACTATTGTCTTTATTTGGAGATTAAGTATGGCTAAAGAGATGTGTGTCAGTACGATGCTGACAAAGGAATGCACTGTGACCAGTAATCTTGATATGGCGATTTCATTGGATTGGGAAATGCCTACCAGATTAGGTAAAACATACTGTGTGGTGTGTCAGGTAGGAAAAAAGTGATGGCTAATGCTTTCTGGTTCTCATGAGCACAAATCTATGGTAACGCCTACAAATGCATGATGTTTATCCCTCGTGATAAGGTAGAAGCGGTGACAGTCTCTGTGAAGTAGGAACAATGATGATCTCTGGTTCACAAGTGAGAAAACGGAAACTCAGTGAAGATTGAAAACTTCCGCATCTCACACAGGTAGTAGGTGATGGGGCACGGGTCATTTTCAGTTCCTCAAGTATACAAAACTCTTTCCTACTTCAGGGCCTTCCCACCTCTCCTCCCCTCAGGCTAAGTCATATTTTTTCCCTTTCATGTACTCACTTATTTTTTTCAGATTTCAGCTGCAACATCATTTCCTCAGACAAGCTTTTTGACCTTGGCCCCTGACTGACCCTTTTGTGGGTCTCTTAGAATTTCTCAGCCTCATTCGACCTTCGCTGTTACAGTAACTTGCTCAATGGGAAGCACAACTTCCCATCCACCACCTCCTAACACTTCAGGCTGTCTCTCAGCTCTCTCAGGGACACAAAATTTGAGAGCAGCTGGCAAATCACACTCTTCTTTCCACCCAGTTGCCCTCGATGGCCCCTACATTGGAGCCACTGGTGCTGTTGTGGTAAAGCGTCACCTTGTGTTTGCTTTTCCTCGTTCCTTGCATCACTCCATGTTTTCCTTTCTCATCTTTGGATTTCACCTCTAATAAAACTTTAACAAGTATGATTTATGGTAGGCTCTGTTGTCTTGGGAACTCAACCTAGCCCCTATTTCTCTAACACACACACACACACAACACAACACACACACAGACTCAGCTTGGCTCTCTTTTGTCTCCCCCAGAGTACCTGATGTTTATCTGTCATAGCCCTTTATCCTGTTGGCAATAATATCTAATCAAGATCATAGTACAGATGTGTACATATGTGTGTGCATGTGTGTGTGTGTGTCTCTGTGTGTGTGTGTTAATCTGCTTAACTACAATCTCTTCATGCATTATAAGTTCCAGGAGAACAAAAGTCACACAGAATTATTCACCACAGTGTTCTCTGTGCTTAGCACCTGTCCAGCACACAGTAGGATCTCAATTAGTGTTCATTCCATAAATTGCACAAGACTAGCTTTAGGTCCTTGCTCTGCTTGTATGGCTTCCTTCAAGTTGGTAAGGATCTTTAAACTTAGTTTTCCATATTTTTTCAGAACTTGGAGTTATGTACCTATTTTAGAAGTTCTAAATTTAGATGAAGGTAGCTCTTCAATAGCTGATAATAATTGCTGATTTATCATACTAGACCAGTGGCCGGCCATGTTTACCTGAAAGGACCAGAAAAGAAATACTTCAGACTAGGTGGTCTCTGTCACAACACTTGACATGGCTGGCACAGTGTGAAACAGCCATAGACATGATAGAAAGAAATGGATGTGGTGTGTTCCAATAAAACTTTATTTATACAAGCAGGAGACAGGCTGGGTTCAGCCTTAGGCTATGGCTTGCTGTTCTCTGTGCCCTGTAGGATAAGCAGTACACATCTGAAAAGTGCTGAGCCACATTGACAAGCCGCAGGCCTTCTTCACTCTCCTGGGCACAGCTCATCCTTCATTTCTCGTAGTGTTAAAGATGAGCACTCTGTCCTGGCAGTGACAGTGCTTACAGAGAAGACTGTGCTCTCAGTGTCTGTGTTTGTTGATAATACTTCTCTGCCAAGTATGAATAGGGCAAGCCTTCCACATATTTTTCTCTCCAACTCAGTGTTTCTCGGTGCCCACACACCTCTCTACACCTTCAGAATTATTTGTGAAGAGGAAATGTAGAATTTGGGAGCCTGGAGTGCCGCTTGTTTTTCATGGTGGGTTTTAAGAATGTGCTGCATTATTTATCTAGGATAAATGATCTCCTGGAGAAGATACTGAGGAGATGGTCATTCTTTTTTTTTCAAAGTTTGGTGAAGTCTTAGGAGGAACTCAAATCTTACACAGGTACAGGTACACAGGGGCTCATGAGCCAGGACCACATGGGATGGGTAACTATGGTTCCTCACAGGAAAATCAGCATCCGGGTAACAAAGGACTAGAGATTGATGTTGAAAACTAAAAGTCACACCTGTTTTGGGCGAATGTAAGTTGGCTATGTAATCTCATTCTTCTGTGTATTGCTTTTCTCTCTTACGCTACTGAAAAAAAGATAATGTGAAAACACCATGCCCATTATCTGGGACAAAATAGACCTAGAAGAAGTGAGTCCTATAAGATTTACCATCCTCTGTTGCAGTTACTAAGGTAACCCAACACTTCCCAACTCTTAAATATGACTTAGGCTTGCTGAGCTGACCTATGGAAGCTCAGCTGAGATGCAAGTCGCCTCTCCATGTCATCAAAGATTTATGTCCTGCAATCTCTCTGTCCCTCTATCTTTTGGATTTCAACAGTGTCCTCCTCAGCTTCAAGCATCATGCCTTCTTAGTACACCATCATAGGCCAAAAGGAATGGGGAAGGAAGCTAAAAGGGGTTCCTCTTATTTGGGGCTCTATTTGGGAGGAAATTTTTTCCAAAGGTCCCTTGCAGACTGTCCCTTACATACTGTGGAAAATAAGTGTATCATGTCAGCCTAAGCACATGGCTGGCAAAGAGAGAAGGTTTTCATGATTAGCTGAGAATTGTGATTCATCTCTTGGGCTGGAAGAAGAGGGTGCAGTTCCACTGGGTAGGCAGGGTGGCAGGGTTACAACCTTGCCTATTTGTCCCCTTCTTCTCAAGAAACTTGTCTGCTTTCATCACCAATTCTGCACACAGTGGCTGGACAGAAATAAGCCCTCAGGGATTTTTATTGGGCGTCTTCATCAATTTTCTGTAGATGTAACTGAATAGAATACACTGGACAATTTAGAAAGGGTAATGGTTTATTCATCATAAGAATAAGGGCATGTGAGGCCCAAAGTTGAAGGACAGCATTTGATGAGGGTGCTATTGCTGATGGGGATTCTGCTGAGCCCCAGTGGGACACAAGTGTCACAAGGTGAGTATAATGAACATTCTCTTGAGATAATTTATTATCTTATTAATCCATTCATGAATTAATTCATTTGAAGCCCTCATGGCCTAATCACTGCTTAGCTATCCCACCTTTTAATACCTCACAATGCATATTAAATTTCAACATGAATTTGGTGGGATCACTCACACCAAAGTGCTAGGGATGCATAAAGTCAAGAATGCCTGGCGCGGGTTCTTCCCGTCTGTGGGTGACTCTCCCTAAGCATGGTAATGTAGGAGGGAGCAGGCTTTGTCCTCACCAGCCTCTGGTGGGGGTTAAGCAGTGAGCTTTTGGAGTGTACTGCATGGAGGTAGTGAGGTTGGGGCCACAAGCTTGGGTGACCAACCCTTCCCACCAAGATTGGGAGTGTGATGAACTCACTTCGTTTCCACCCCTCTCTGGGTACTATCCTTGGCTTTTCATGCTTCTCTCTTAGACTTTAAAAAAGTCATAGAGACCTGACTTGCATATAGTTGGTAATAAATAGTCTGTGGTACATCAAGCCCTTTGAAAGCACCACCAAACGCTAAGTGTGATAATTACAAATGTCCTCTACTCAGCTTATGCCTCAAAGGATCTAAAGAGTGGCCTTTCTAGGTGTTGCTTTGTAAATTCAATTTGAAAGAAATACTGAAAAAAAATATTTCTTTAAGTAAGTGCATTTATGATTTCAGCCTCACCTCCATTACTGGAGATTTTGTGCTCATGTCAAGAATAGCCATGAAGAACAAGTATGATGGCAGACCCTATCTGCTCTAGATCAAAACTGGCCTCCACAAGTTAGTGTGATACACTGAGCAAGATGCTACTGTCTTGGAGATTTAATTGCTCTATCCACAGTGTGGGACAGACAATTTGGGTAATCCTGGCCAAGTTTCAGGATACTGTGAGCACACAGTGAATGATAACTCATGTTTTTTAACAACACTCATGAGCCGGCAGTTTGTCACTTAAATGGGCATGTTTTACAAATATAGCTATTGTTGTCATCTTTGGAAGGTAGATTATACAGGTGAAATAGTCTAATGTCCACCCACCAAGGAAGAGTCAGCCAACAATTTTGAGGAAGGCTTTGTGTTCTTTGCATGGTGCTGGGCACTGGGATTATACTGAACACTTAATGATGTGTCATATTGCTGAAAATGATTTCGATTAGTCACCTAAGTGTGGTTTATAAACACCCACAGAATTCATACTTCTTTATTTTGCAGAAATGAGATTTTGGGCGGAATTAATCATGTCAAGCAAAGTAGTCTCTTGAGGTTGCCTGAAGTGATTCTGCCCTTCAGTTGGTGTGAACCATGGAATTATTCAATATGGCAGAGTGAAGGTCCCAGGAGACTGGGAACCCGGAACCTGGCATAAATCACCACGCTTGTTCACCTCTCACCACTATCCCACAGTCACCTTACCATTCTGGTGCTCAGATCCCTGATCTCTGAGTGAACAGATGCTCACCTACTTTGGTGAGCTGTTGGGACAGTACAGAGTACAAGATGATGCGGTTTGTTGCAGCAGCAATTCTGCTGTTATGATTTTGTGCCGAGTTGTTTTCAAACGTGAGAGGTTCCTTGTATGAAGTGTGAATGCAATGGCTCTTCTACAAGTGGTTCTTTCCAAATTTCTGAGTAGAATTCAAATTTCATGTAAAAGGAGATGTTAAAAATAGCACTGCTATGACCCCCTGGAAGTCGGACTAGACTAATGAGGACTTGTATGTCCTCAGAGAGGTACACTGAGGCAAGAGAGTAATTGGAGGAAACACCTGTGAAAAAAGAGATGGAGGAAGTAGGATGAGGCAGGAGAGACTTGACGCTTTGGTGCAGATCTCACACTTGTGAAAGGGGAGGAGGAAGGAGGAGATCGGGTGGAAAGAAGCTCCGACTGCTGAGCCACTCTCCACTCCCATGTAGGAAGATGTCCTTGAGCCAACGTTCTCTCTCACAGCACCTCCACGCCTGCAGAAGGAGATCTGGCTGGAGTCTCTGGGGACTTAGTCATGTTTGTGCACAGCCTACCAAACTCTACACAGACCCAGCAGCTGGGATGTTCAACCGACTCGTCCTCTAGCAGGAGAGCCAAGCCATACACTTCATGCCTACCCACTAACCCGAAGAGGTTTTCTCCTTGAAACAGGGACCATAATGAGCTTGACAGCAAAAAGGCAACAAAACAAAACAGAAAGCTCAGAACATTGGTGGTAGTATAGATTTTACAGCCCAAATCAAGGTTGCCTTCCTTCCTTTGACTTTCACTTCCTCCTCTGTTTCAACTAGGCCAATCATGTTGAAAACCCCACCTATGTAGAGTTCCTCATTTGACAATTAAAAAAAAAAACATGCACATCCACCATCCACATGATTTTGTTGTGATTTCTCAATGAATTTTAATTTAATTTACTTCCTAGGGTCTCACAGATTTTTATTCGTTAGATAAGAAAAGTCCCCAGTTCCTTTAGCTTCTCTGCCTTCAAGCCTGACCCAAATGAACCCAGCTATTCACACAGACAGGTAAAAGAACATCCCAAAAGACATATAATGCAGGTGAAAAGTTCCAAGGCAGTGATTTCCAGGGATGAGAGGTTGTTCTTGAATTTGCTAAACCTTCTTGGAACTTGTCTTCAACAGGAGGAGAGATGAGATGGCTCCTGAGGGCCTGTTGTAGGGCTTGACATTTAGTTACCTGATTTGACTCTGTTTCTCCAACAAAGCATAAGTTGCTTTTCCTATGAAATAATAGGTTGTGTTGGTACAAGAGTGGAACCAGGGCCAGCCAGATGCGCAGCGACCCTCTTCCTTTTCTCGCTGTCCATGCAACCATGTGAGATTTTCCTCCCACTTTCAGTTGTGTCCTGAGACTGAGCCTTACTGGCAGCAATTGGACAGAAGTGGTTGCTGTCAGGAAGTGCTCGTGCTCTTGCATCCTGGGCCGGCCAGGTGGATACAGTGTCCAGGGAAAAACCCTGGAACTCTGAATGATGATGGAGCCATTGAATGGAACCCAAGGTCCCTCCATAACTAGCAGGGTAAGAATAGTCTGCTGGCTCATGCTGGGCTGGCAGTTGCATGAGAAATAAGCATTTATACATGAAGCAACTGAGTTGTTAAGTAGATCTTGACAGTTGCTTTGACCAGATAAAGGAGGGGAGAAGACATGGGAAGCTTCACGTCATGCTATAAGAACAAGATCTGGGTGGAAGTACATTCAAGTTGACAACCTCTTCTGCAATGATGTTTTGAGTCAAGCAGTGTGCTGGGTCTTGAGACTGTGGAGATGAGTGGCTCTGAGCAGCAAGGCACATCCTCCCGGATTTATGACGCAACTCCGCAGTGGCCAGAGCAACGAGTTCAGTGTGTAGTGGGGGCTTAGAGGTTGCAGAAAAAGACATTCAAATAGTAACACCTCAGAGGCACAACCTGACCTGAGCTTTGAAGAATGTAGAAAGTTAACAAGGCAGGTATGGATGCACATGCCTGTGTTGGGGAGCAAGTTTTCCTGAAAGACAAGGAATTACAGAGATCAGACCAATGCCACTTCATAGTGCCCATCCACAGCCTTGAAATTCACTCAGCTCTGTAAAGCAACGTGGTGCAACTCATTTTGGTGGTAAGCCCTGAATGAACAGGCTTACTTGACAATAACACTTGCCTTGAACTACCACGAAGCTATCTGTACTCTTGATTTATCCTCCTTGTGTGGGCCTTTGCATGTTTCATGAAGGAAAATCCAATTGTTAGCTTAGAAGATATGTTAGGTGGTGCCTACAGGGAGCATGTCACATGTGATCTGTGCGTGCATGAACTTGCATTACACATCTAGAACATGATATGTCACAGAAAGACCATAGGTTTTGTTTCATGATCAGATACAAATAGCTTTGGCAAACTTCATCAGATTGCTGAGCACAGGGTTCCCTTTCTGTCTAAAGATGCTAATTATAGTTTACCTGAATGGTGGAAAAATTCACGGAGATAAATGCAAATCCTGATATGGTATCTGGTACAACACCAGTGTTTAGTAAGGGCTGGACTGATGAATTCTGCTTTGGAATGAAGGCGCATAGATCTTATTTCTTCCCCTGGTTCTTGGGATGGTCCACCCTTCTTCAGTCACAAAGGGCCCAGTGAGAGCAGCTGTATGGTTACAGGATAGGAACACAGCCACAAATGCATCACCTTTGAATGTTTACTGGGTGCAGCTAGTAGATTAAGCACTATTGGGCAAGTGAGATGCCAGGGGCTTAGTCCTCATCCTCTGTAAGGTGAGATTGCGCTGTAGCACCAGGCACCTGAGGATCTTGACAGCAGGGTCATAGAATGCGGAACAGTCTGGGCAGAGGCCTAGACATGTCCATAAGGGCAGGCTATGGTATCTATGCTCATTGCAGTGCATGGAATCTCTAATCACAGGGCATCTGGAGCTAGCAGGGTGCTCTTCCCTGTGAGGAGAAGTGTCACAAGTGGAGTTTTGATCCCTCCCTTAAATGACCTCACTCTCATAGAAAGAAGAGTCATTATTGTTAATTTATAATTGTTCAGGTAGCTGACATTTTCTGAGCTTCTGCCATAAGTCAGGTGCTGTGATGTAAGGGTTAAAACCTGTCACTGCTGTCAGCAAGCTTTGCCTCTTCTAAAGGAGTAGCACCAGCCAACAAGTGGCTGGATGCCACGTGGCATGGCTCAGGGCCAGCAAGGGTGGCACAGACTGTGAGTGACATGCAAATCTGGGAGGAGAAACTGAAGAAAAGGTAGAGAATGCCATAAGGAACTGATGAAAGGGTATGGCCCTGCAGCTGGGGTTTCAATGATGACTTTGAGGAGCAACTCAGAACGCCACAAGCCAGTTGGGTTAGAGCAGGAAAACACCGTTTAGTGGGAAGTGCGAAGGCTGGTGGGAGGAACTCCACTCGTAGGCAGGGGTGTGAAGAGGGAGAGAAAGGTGAGAAAACATGGTTAGTAGAGGGCCAGGCGGCACACAAGTATGTGGTTTGGGCCATGTGGTCTGTGTTGCCTGTACACACCTGGATGATGCCCTGGGGTGGGAAGATGAGGCTGCCTCCCAGCCAGCTCCCCGACGACGCTGGCATTTGCTGTCACATTCACTGTCACACTCCTCCTGGAGTAGTATCGGCTGAGTGTTTTGACCCTTTGACAATCCAGAAGTCCTCCTTAGCCCTAAAGACATGTGAACCCGGGTGCCATGCAGGCTTGGCTCTTGAGCTGTGGTCATGAGCCATCGAGGGGAATGTGCCCACAGTAACTTCCCCTGACAGAAGTCAAGACTCTGAATCTGTGAGACAGTGGGATCTAACGAATCCACAACAGGGCAAGGGTGCAGCCAGTGGGAGTACACTTGCCGAGCATGCACAGGGCCAGGGCTTGGATTGCCTAACACTGCAGGAAAAAAAGCAGAAAACGATATTGCACACCAGACTCTAGGAAAAAAAAAATTTCAGCTGTGTGTACTTTTGTCACATGCTTTTCCTTGGGTGTGCAGGTGCACACTGATTAGCTCAGCAGTCAGGAAGATAAGACAGGAGCATCCAACCTCAAACCCATCCTGGATCACCTGGTGACTTAGCAAACCCCTATCTAAAGAAAAACACAAGGTGGTAGCTCAGGACAAGGGCCCTGGGTTCGATTCCCAGGAAGACACACCACAACTTAAGGCATCAATTCTGACTCTTTTTCTCACTGATCAGCTCTCTTTACATATTATTTTTAGGTCTCTCAGAACAGCACCTACAAGAAAACAAAATATCCAAAACAGAAGAAAAAAGGAACTGAGAGGAAGGGGAATACCTTCTTCTGTGAGTGCTGGTTATGCACCTCGGGTTCTGCCTCCCATCTACCACGGAAAGGCAGCAAAATGTACCCAAAGACATCTGAGCATGGAGAGTTAAACTGGAACAGAAAAGAGCACTGGTTTCTCTTGGGAGGTGTTTTTACCTGGGAATACACATCGGCGTTTAAGGGCCTGGAAGCTTTCCATCCACTCCCTCAGCTCTGTGTCTCCGTCGCCGCGGCTCCTTACTTCCTGGACAGGAATGAATGTTTCGAACAAAATAGGTGTAAATCACTATGAATAAAATGAATAACTATGAGGGTCTAGAAGCAGTGCTTTATCCAAAACTGCCCTCTTCTCTCAGCCTGAGGGCATGTTTCTCGTGATGTGCCCACTGCCTCTGTTTTCTGTGGGCTCTAAGTACAGTAAGCTCACTTGTATCTCAAGGATAGCTTTTCTTTCTTATTAGAACACTGTTTGCATGACATACAAGTTTATTTCTTTTCTTCTCTTCACATCACTGGGTAAGTAAAAAAAAAAAAAGGATGGTCAGTGAATCACATCAAAATCCTTTCCCCAGCAGGATCAGCCCCCATCTAGTCCTTATGCACAAAGTGTCTTGGAAACACACCTTTGACTGTACCATCCTTGAGTTCTGCTCTGCACTAACACTTGAAGGTCCTTTGTCCATCTATCTTTCTAGTAGTATCTTTTCTCTCACTGTGGGTCTTACCTTCTTCTACTCTGCAATTCCCAGTTGTGTGTGTGTGTGTGTGTGTGTGTG
>NDGN011179296.1:0-14828 GCA_002564285.1 Tympanoctomys barrerae | reverse complement strand
ATAGAAATATGTACAATATTCATAGCATATCCAAAGAAAAACTGTAATTATGAAATGATAAAAATGAATATGCTGTGTTATCTTATGAGGGGAATAAGACTGATTCCTTTACCTAAAATTTTCTCTCATTTTTAGATATGCCTTTTAATTAAAATTAAGTCAATGAAAAGCCCATTTCAGGATGGTCTACTCACAGTGCTGAGTTTGCTGCAGACGATGAGGATCCGACGCTCATACAGCATACTGGCATACAAATGTAACATGTTGTTTACATCCACAGCCACAAAGTATTCTGTCAGATTTCTCTAGGAGAAAGCAGAAAGCAAGGTTTGTGGCTTACTTTGCTTGTTCTTATTACCAATAGTATCTACATGAGAAAACAAAATAAGCAGCAGTTACTGGGCATGGAGGCACACACCTGTTACCCCAACACTCACTCTTGTTTAAAAAAAATCAGGAAGATTTTTGGAAGTCTCTTGGAAGAGACTCCTAGAGATGAGTGGCGTGAGCAATTGTGTCCGTGTGATGATTAGTTTACAACGTGAAGTTACACACAACATGGTGTTTGCTCTTCACATCAGTTCTGAAAGGTCATAATGGTGGGAAATGTGCAAACTTACAGATGAAGAAACCAAGGCTTGGAGAGATTTGCCAAGATCAAACAGTCTAAAAAGCCATGAAGACAAGGTTGCTGCTCAGATGTTCAGACTCCACTCTCTAGAACCTTGCCAATAAACTATACAACATAGCTAAGCAAAAGCCATCTGAGCATGGTGGCACATGCCTCTAATCCCAACATTCTGAACATCTAGGGCAGTAGGAACATAAGTTGGAAACTACCGTGGGCAAATCAGCAAGAGCAGGTCTCAAAATGCAAAGGGCTAGGGATACAGCTCAGTGCAAAGGCTCTGGGTTCCATCCCGAGTGTTATGTACACACCCTTCCCCAGGGACTGAAGCCCTTCTGGCACAAGGCCTGCCTCTGTCCAAGAGGTCACTGTTGCCACGGCCACGTATACATCTGTCCTCCTGCTCATGTTTCCCCCTCTACAGCTCACATTCCCTAAAATGGTTTAGCCAGAATTAAAGCAATTTCAAAGATGTACAATTTGCAGGTACTTCACTCAAAAGAAGATGAAAAAAAAAAAAACAAAAAACAAAACAAAAACCCTAAAGACAAATAGCAAGTTGTGAAAAAGCAGTGTTTTAACTAGATTTTCTTCTGTAACTTGGGCTTCATTTCTTTAATTAGTACTATAGATTGGTACTCTTCAGATTTCAGAAAAAAATAGAAAGTGTTCCATTTCTATAACCCTTTCTGTACCCACCTGACTTTAATAACACACATGAATATGCTAATTTCTTGAATGTTACAGGTTTTCAATGCTGCACAATATAATTCTCTACAAATGAAAGGGGTTGGGGTGGGAAGGAGTACTACTGCCAGGGGTTGCAGTTAATAATGATTAAGGATCTATAGCCCATAAATTGAAGTAAACCAGGTAGATTTTACATACAAAATAGTATAAAGTGCTTTTCAACAATATTATGGGCTGAGAATAAGAATGGTATTGTCTGACTAGAGTACTCAGTTAACTATCAAGGTCTGTAAATACAGAGTAAGTGAATTACTAGCTGTACATACTGCGCAGTTACCAAGTGTCAGTTACTGTGCCAGACACTACAAACGTGTAACCTTATGCAATCCTCCTAAAACTCCAATCAGGTATTATTCTTTCCAACTTAAGAAACAGAAATTACATCTGGGAGAGATTGTGATGAAGAGACATCTGAATTCATAGCCTATGCACTTTTCCCTACACCTTGTCCTTCTTTAAAATTATTCTATATCTACCATGTGTCAGGATTTATACATACATTACTTCACTCAATCTTGAAACTACTCCTTGAACTCAGTGTCATTATCCCTATCTAAAGAAGAGAAAATAAAAGTACTGACGAGTGATATAATTTGACAAAGGTCACACAGTGAGTGGATAAGACATGATTCAGTATGTGCTCTTCTTTTTACCACAAACTAGTAGGTGCAAATCGTATTTGAAAAAAGAAAGTCTCTGCACAGTAATGAAACAAGATCAACATATGTCTAAAGAAAGGCAAATTCATTAGTTTTGAAAATTATTGTCGCCCATTTATTGAGTACTCTTTATGTACCTGGCAATGGGTACCTTGCCTGTGTTTTTTCTAATCTTTCTACAGTCCCAAGATGGGCATTACCACATGTACTTTAAAGATGTGAAAACTGAGGCTCAAGGCTCGATGGTCTTCTAAAGATCATCTAAGACAAAGGGCAGAGCCAAGTTTCAAAACCAGGTCTCCTACATCTAAAACTCAGATTTAACCACTACGCCAACTTACTCTTGACACCCTCAATGAAAAACAAAACAAAACAAATATCAGGGGAGCTGAACTAGACAAGCAGCGTCTCTCTGGAAGGGTGGACTGAGGAAGGCTGAGCTAATGATGTCAGGGTGGGGTTTGTTCCGAAGACAGTGACATGGCAGAGCTCTTCTCACAAACAAAAATAAGAGGCCCTCAGCTGAGCATCTCAGAAAATGCTTAACTGCTGATGAATTACATGAATTTTTCTTTTAGGAAAGGATAGAAGTAAAAAGAAAATAGAAATGAAGAGCTTAAAGAAGGCCAGAAAGCCCATTAGCACTTTTGACAGATCCAAAGATAACTCTGAAGCCACCAAAACGTGGCCTCAAGAGTCTGCCAAGAAGCTTCACGCTGGGTAGAAATATGTTACACAGCTTGCCGTCCAAATAGGGAGACACAGCGTCAGAGACAAATCCTGTGCCTTATTTTGGTGAAAGGAAAAAAAAAAAAAAATCACAAGGGTACTTTTGTGGATGGGGAAGGGAAATGTTTCTGTAACAAAAACACCTCTTGACTGAGGCAGGCCCCCACCCCAGTCAGACCCTGGGGGACTCAGGTGCTTGTTCCAAAGACTCTACACAGGTATGTTAAAAATATGTAACATTTAGCCAAATTCTCTCTAAACTGTCATGTACTTTTTTTGGTATTTCTCATCCCATCTGTGCTGATTACCAAGATATTTGTGTCTAAACAGAAGCTGTCTTTCTTATCTGCTTCCTCCCCTGCCTCTTTCCTTCTGGGATGCCACCCGCTGAGCAGGTGGGACTGCCAACGGCCCCAGCCCCTGGAACCCTGCTCAGCCGTAGAGAGCATGTGGGGCAGAGGGAGGCCAGGGGCACCTGCAACCCCACATAGCCAGGGCTCGCCAGAAAGCCCTTGGGGACAGGAATCCCCCTCCCACTGCATTAAGCACCCAGCAGCTTGAGCAGCCCAAGTCTTAACTTTAGACCTCTCCTGCCTTTTCCCGCTCTCAGGCCTTTAGTTCTGTTCTTTCCTCTTCCTGGAATGCTCTTCTTCCCTGACGATGTTCATTTACTTGTCAAGACCCAGCCGCAGGGCTGCCACCTCCTGGAAGGTTTCCTGGATTTCTTATTTGCTAAGCACTCTTTTGTGTTTCCATGGCAATTTTCCCTACCCTAAAATAACTCCATTTTAAGTATTTTTCCCATTAGACTGAGGCCCTTAGGATAAAATTACATATCATGTCATCCAGTAGTTTGATGACAGGATGAAGACTACTGCCCCTGTAGTGGTTGTGGTACCAGCAATTAGAGGAGCACAGCCTGGCAAAGGGACAGTGTGGGGCAGCAGGAAAGATATACATTTGACTTCAGAAAACCAAGCTCCAAGTTGAATGTGGTGATCTACTACTTAGTAATAGCCTAGGGACAAAGAAGTGACACTGGGGACTGTACAGATGGGTAAATACGTGGGGTGAAGGTACAGGGTAAGGGGTGGCTTTTCAAGGTAGCTGTACCTGCATTTATTAAAAATGTACACAAATCAGAGGTTTGTTCCTTAGGGAACTAGTGGGGCAGAGCATTGGAGCCTGAAGTAGGTACTCATGTCATATGCAAGCACTGTGTTTCTCTGAGGGGTAAGGTCAAGAGTGCAGGCAAGATAAGGCCCACAGTTCCTTGATCAAGACTGCAGCCAGAACACACTGAGCTCACATTTATAAAAAATACCAGTTCTGCCATGCTCTCAGCTTTGCCCTTCTGTAAACTAAGTTGTTGACTGATCACTTCTATCCCCTATAACCAGGTAATAAACACACATATTCAATTTCTCTTATGTGCCTACTGCAATCCTGGGAGGTGGTCCTGTAGAGGTAAACTAACTGTGAACTCCCTTAGCAACATTAGACCCAGAAAATCCAGTATAAGTTATGAAAATCCCAGGGGTCAAAGGACTCCAAGAATGGCTGAGAAGGCTCATTCTGTTGGATGGACTGAAGGAAGGCACATTTGGTCTGGGCTTCCCAAAAGGGGCTCATTTGGTGGGTAAGTAAAAGCATATTCCAGGTGTATCAGTGGTGAGTGAAGCTACGAGCAGGTGCATAGAGGCAAGAGTGGACAGCATGGCAGGGGAAGTAGGGCAGGAGAGCTAGGTTGGATTCTACGGGAGCTGAAGGAGCATGACATCACCCTATCTGTGTTTCACAAACATCTTGAGACCCTGCTGGAGGGTGGGGAGAGGAAGGCCAATAAGAATGGAGACAACCAATAGCTATTATCATATTCCTGGAAAGGTTAGGTTGCAATATATATACAAACAATTCAGAGCTGTAATACATATCTGTGAATTAGAGTCACAGGATTTTATAGTGAATTAGACTTGGGGAGGGGGAGAAAAACAACTGTGGTGAGTGCCATACTTTAAGTTACAGTGCAGCGCACTTGTCCTCTTGCCCAGTTCCTCAAAGAGAGGGCCCGTTCATGTAAGAAAGGATAAACCCTTTTTCTAAAGAGACATTAATCCTGTCATACCTGGCCACTTAGTCCCTGGTCTAGTGCCCTGGACCATAATTCCACTATGGCTAAGCCAAAGTAACTATCCTCTTTGTTCCCTGCCAAGTGCTCCTTAAATAATGAATCTGCTTGGAAAGGAAATCTTTGCTCAGAGGACAGCTTCCCAGTTTCTATGCTCAGGAGGTCCTTGGTTTTCTTAGTGCCAATATATTTTTGGACTTAATGAATATTCCTCTTCTACTCATGGAGTTCAAGTATTATTTCAGTTAAATGCAGAGAATTTTGCTGTCTGCCTGGCCTTTATTATGCTGGGTTGAACAGCAGGGATAGGAAGCTGTCCACTACTACTACCCTGTCCAGACAGGACTTCAGCTCTAAGGAAGACTCGAGCCTGGAAGGTAAGGTTCAGAAGAGGCACAAGCTGCAAAGCTCCATAGACTGACTCCAGGCTTCCATTGCTATCTTTACAAAGAACTCTCCATGAAGATCTTTTCTAGCACTAACCCTCCGTGGCTCTCAATTCAAACAAAGAGAACCAGAATGGTTCCCACAAAACCCAGTCTCCTGGGAGAGGCCTCATAATGCTGCTCCCTTGTAGCTGCCCCTGCTGGCTCCTGTGCCATCCAGGTGGCTGGGGAACTCAGGCACACTGTGATTCATGCCTGAGGTTATGAAGCAAGTTGGAGAGAGAGTGACAGGAGTTGGAATGGGTTGGGGATGGGAGGGGATATAGTGCGGCTTAGACAGAAAGCGTCTTAGGTTCAGTACCTTAGGGAAATGAGATAATCCTCAAACCAAAGAACCAATTCTAAGCTGGGTACTCCTTAGAGCCTTCAAAGCAGATGCTAGTCTGCCCCACTGTCTGTCATTTTCTTAGTCTTTGTGACTCTCTGCTTTATCTACGTGCTGCCCTGGGTCTGAAAGATGCTGCTGAGCCCAGAAGCTTGTTTTCTGCAATGGATGTTGGATCCTGAAATAACTCTTGTTCATTCATTCATATACGTCCATTTGGTGTGTGTGTGTGTGTGTGTGTGTGTGTATGTGTGTGTGTGCACATGCTTTGAAAGAGCTAAGGTCTCACTATATTGCCTAGGCTGGCTTGGACCTCCTGGGATTAATCAGTCTTGCCTCAGGCTCCCTAGCACTTGCTTTCATAATGTAAAAATTTTAAAACCTCAACCACTGTACTTATTAAAGAAAAATTTAGGTTACGTTAGTGGTATGGATTCTTAAAGTGAATTATAAATCTGAGTTCTAAAATAATTTGCCTGAGAAGAATCCCACAAATTCATACAAGCAATCAAATCAGAGAAGTATTTTATAGGAAAGAAAGCAGAGTTACCCTAGGTCAGCTTTTATCCCTCCATGTGAATGTAAAGACCCTTAGAATAAACAATTACCTGACAACTCTTAAGAGCAACAATGGCCCCCTCTATAATCTCAGTACTTGATAATAGCTCTTCTACTATCATCTCAACTTTGTTTATTTTTTAAAGTCAAGATGACTTCATAAATCTTTTCTATATCATGGTGCATCTTTCGACAACACGGAGCCTGGGCACTGTCATATGCAACTGTCCATTCTAAAGGCTTTCTTTGCATCATTAACCACTTGGTATGACAGTAACCAGATAATTAAGACAGGTTTGTTTAATATTCTGAATGAAGGCTTATGATTATTCATTAATCAAAAGTAAACTTCAAAATCTGGCCACTAAAATAAAAGCCCTTATATAATCCGTTTATAATGTAATTATTGCTATGTATTTGTTCATGATCTGTGACTTTTTAAATGTTTAACTGTTTAAACTGTATAAAGATTTATGCTCATTTAATTATTGACTACATAAAATTCACTCCTACACATGTTATCTTGATGGAGAAAACCCTGATGAGCAATTACACAGTGATGTTTTTCAATGGAAAGGAAGAAGATACTTTTACAACGAAATTGTAGAAATAATGAGAATTAACTTCAACAGGGATCTGAAAGTGGAAAGAATTAATTTTCCACATTTGCTTTTCATTAATGTCTTATAGGCAAGCTGGCCAAAAAGCTAACTGGAAGGAACTGTTCTTTTTTCCTGTCTTGGCTGCTTCACTGATTCAGTCTGTTATTAACTTTATATAGTTTTATACTGGACAACTACAAAGTTCTAGGTACAATGCTGCTTATAGGAATGTGGAGATTAAAGAAGTACTGATTTCTGCTCTTATGGAAGGAGAACTGACATTAATCAAATATTCACATAGTTAATTGATGTCTTATACTTATGGTGAATAATTTCTTCAGTGGGTACAGGGTATCATGGAGCTAGAGCACTGGACCCACTGTGTCTCCATGCTTGGGTCAGATGGACTCAGGTATGTGTCCTGCTTTTAACCTTTAGTGGTTGGCCAAATGACTTCATGAGCTTTCTGCCCTTTTAGAACAGGGCTAACAACCATAAGACTAGTAAAGTTTCATGAAATGACACGTAATGCCCAATACGATCTGCAGTGGACATTCAATAGACACTACTTCCTTCCTTTCCCTTGCATTAAACCTTCTCTGATACTGTTAGGAAGAAAATGATTATCTGGTGACAGAATGTTAATTTCCATATTTTAAAGTCAATTTATCCTTTCCGTTGCTTATTCCTCTAAGTTTAGTGTGTCACTTAGAGGAGACAATCACTAATTGTTTACACTGGAGCCCTGAGTGCCATCTGTAGCACCAGTTCCAGGGTTCAGAAATTCCAGTCTAATAAGGCCCGTGAAGATCCTTTGTAGCTCCATGAAACATACACCCCATGAAAGAAAAGGCTCTGATCTTCCCAGCCAGCAATGTCTGAAAATGCCTGGAAAAGGCAAGCCCAAGGAACCATGCTACCAAGCCCTCAACCACATTCAGACCCCCGGAAAGGTCAGGATTAGAATTTTCTGAAAGCTGAGGAAAGGAGAAAAAGAAAGGATCACTGAAAGGCAGCATCTCTGTGGCACCAGATGACATCCTTGGAACTTTACGCTTAATATTTCATTGGCCCCTCATATTTTCCTTTACAAGATAAGGACACTGGGGCTCCAGAGGGTAATAGGTAGCCCAAGGCCCCAGACCGGGGAAGCCCCATGTCTGGCTGTCTCCCAAACTCATGTTCTTTTCCACGACAGCAGACTATATCGTATTAACAATCCCATGGTTATTGCTTGTTTCAATTTGCAATGCAGCAATTTAGTCATTTTAAATTAATCCTTGAAAAATCACCAAGAGATTAAAATGCAAATTTCAACACGGCTACAGCTCAATAGTGATTCTATGTCAAAAATCACACAAATTGGTCTTACAAAAGTTCAGAGTCTCTCAAAGGGAAAGCTTTTCTGCTTTATTTTATATTTTAGGTACAGAAAATGATTTCTTTTTCCTTTTTTCCTCCTGAATATCACAAGTCAACTCCAGGGTGGTTGGAGGGTATAACTGAAACAAAAACCTTCCAAACTTGGGTTGCTACACCCCACTGATGAGCTGACCTTGGGCTGGCCAGCTTGGGTCTGTGTGTATAATATGGGGCTCACGTCTACCTCTCACAGAGTAGCTGTAGGGATTAAAATGGAATGGTGCATGTTAGGAGTCTGGCAGATTGGTATTATTATTCTGCGTAGAAACAAGGCCAGACTTTTACTGGTTTGCAAAGGAGGATTTAGGGGACAATGGGTCATACATAGGGAATTGGTTTGCTAATGGCAAAACCGGCAGAGGGAATATAAGTTTTTTAAACACAAGGGGTAGGGAAGGTAACATACAGCACAAATAGGGAATGGAGGTGGAGCTATGAAGGAGATTTTTTAAAAGGATCTAATCTCAATAATTGTGTTTTAAAAATTAAGAAATTATCTTAAATAGCTTACAGGTCCTTTACAATCCTTAAAAATAAAAAGGTGAATGTAAGCTAGGCTGTAATTTTTAATATAACATTTATCGCAGAACATAAGAAACAATATAAACGTCAATTAGCAGGAAAAGCATAGTTAAAAAGAAAAAAAATATGGTATTTCCCTCTCCTAAAACCATCTTACCTGAGGAAAAAACAAAAACAGAATTTTAAAAGGCATAATCCCAAAGAACAGAAGAGACAATACTGGAAGAGAGATGTCAAATTTTTAGATGCCAAAAAAATATGTTATTAAAGAAACGGTTCTTGACCCAGGACCATTTATTTCCCAGTGGACATGTGGCGATGCCTTGGAGACACTGTGGTTGTCACAGCTGGGGAGGGTTGTGCTACTATCATACAGTGAGTGAGCAGAGCCCAGGAAGACTGCTAAACACCCCACAACGTGGAAGACAGCCACGTGCAACAAATCACCTGACCCAAAGGGAAAGCAGAGTGCCCCTCGAGCTTGAAAAGAGTAGCTAGACGCCAAGGCTGAGGTGGGCAAATGGGAAAGTAAGCATGAAGCCCAGCGCACACTGCAAAATCCCCAGAAGGCTCAAGAAATACTCGCAACCTCTGAGGACCAGGGGAAGAATGCAAAGGAAAATAGGAGGAATTCAATCCCAAGGTTCTCCTCTTCTCTGCTCACTCAGCCATCTTTCTATACCTTTCCAAAGAAGTGTTTATGTCTGCAGGAACTGACCCAGAAAGGCCTGGGGATGCCAGGTACAATGAGGATGAACATTAAACATTACATCAACAATGGAGGACTAGCCGGGCATATACCTATACTATAATCCCAGCACTGTGGGAGGCTGAGGCAGGAAGATGCCAAATTTAAGCCCATATGGGCAATTTAGTGAGATGTTTCAAAATTCTTAAAAATGGGGGAGGAGGCTGAGGTTGTAACTCAGTGTAAAGGCCCTGGGTTCAATTCCTAGTACTATAAAAATAAACTGATTAAATAAAGGTAACTACACACAATGTTGAGACCTCATAACCTGCCTCCCATTCAGCTTCCTGAAACGCTGGTAGTAAAGCATCCATTGCCGAGGCAAGAGGATACTGGCCAGTCAAAAAGCAAAGATTCTGAAACTGTTATCTGGGAGGGCTCTATTTTTGAAATTGCCATACCAGTTCCAAACTTCAGAAATTCAGATACTAGCAGGTTGTGGTGGTGTATCCCTGTAAGCCAGCTACTTAGAAGGCTGAGGTAGCAGGATAGCAAGTGAGAGGCCAGTCTGGGTGACTTAGCAAGGCCTTGTCTCAAAGTAAAGCATAAAAAGGGAAGGAGGTTTGATTCTGTAGTAAGTTGCTTGGTGCAGCATGAATGAAATTCTGGGGTGAATTCCCAGCACAATCAAAAAAAGTGGCGGGGGAGGGGGAATTTTAATCCATCTTCTATAACAAAGACCACCAGGTCCCAAGTTGCACTCAAGAGTACAGAGTTTCTGGTCAGGTATTTAGTTCCTCACACATTTCTGGTGGGAGTGGAGGTAGTAAAGATGGTGCACTGCTCAGCCTCATGGAGAAGCTTGCATTGGCTTTCCTGATGGGAACTCAGCTTTCCTCATTGCTGAAGGAGCTCAGGACCTCACTGCTGCTGAGGATAGCTGTGGTACTTCCGGGGGAGCTCTGGCACTTTCCTTGAACATTGCTTCCTAGCTCCAGTTCAGATCCCTCAGTCTGCTAGCACAGATCTTTCACTGTGCTGGCATAGACTTTCTAGCTTCCACCAATGACCTTTGGACCTCTCCAGCACAGATCTGTGAAGTGGACCTGCATGAGACTTTGTTTTGGGCTCTATCAAGACCTCCAGTTGGACTCGTGGGAGGCATTGTTATGAGCTCTAGGTTTTCAGGTGGACTCATTAAGGATATTAGGATCTAGGATCTCAGCTGGGGTCTTTAGTGTTTATATGTATATACAGATTTCCTGCATTTCTTATATATGATTCTTGAGTGATTCATTATAAAATATTATTATAAAATGTGTCCTGTATAAATTTCTGACTCAATGTAAAATGTTTCTGAAGATAGAGGAAGAATGGGAAAGGAAAAACAAGCAAATTAAAAACATTATTTTGTGTGCGTGTTTCTATGGAAGGAAATCAGAGGTGTTAAAAGATTTTAACTTGTATCTTTCATAAGAAAATCAACAGATATCAAGCAGGAAAAAAATTAAGAACAGCAATCACAACATGGTAAAATATGAGGGGAAATATTAAAAACTGTTAGAAGCAACTATGAGAAGTTATGGGAAGTAAGAAGAACTATATAGAGGAGGTGGAACTTGCTGGTTTTCATCAAATACTGTGTAGTACTACATGACTTCCAAAGTCATTAATATATATTACTTTAATAAGGCTAAACATACCTTTAAATAAAAATGTCATTAGTGATGGGACTGCAGCTCAGTGGTAGTGTTGCCCAGCATGTGTGAAGCCCTAGGCTTGATACTGAACTACACTAAAATGAAAAAACACAATGTAAATAAGGTGAAATGCGCAGCTTGCCGGGCAGGCCCTGCCCCTGGGGCGCACTGAAACAGCAATTGAGACTGGGCGTGGTGGTGCAGGCCTGTAATCCCAGAGCTTGGGAAGCTGAAAGCAGGAGGATCACTACAAGTCTGATCTACATAGTGAGACCCTGTAGACCCTGCCTTAAATACAGGGGGAAAAAAAAGTGAAATAAAATAGATATGAAGTTTTTAGAATACTAACCCAAAAAGTGCTAAACAATATAGTTTATAACGCAAATAGTATAAATTCATACAGAAAGGTCTGGAGGGAGGCTTGTCACACTTCACAGGGAAAATGCGATCAGAGGGATGTGACACTAGGCAGCCTGTTTCTCCCTCTGCCTCCATTATTAATTTCACCCAATAAAGGTTTTTGTGAGGAATTTTTAATTCCAGATATATATTCATTGTTGTGAGAAAAACCAGATGAATGTACTTGATATGCCTCCCATTTGCATGTTTTAAAAAAATATGTACCTCCTAAACTTTAAAGAAAATCAAAAGAACCTTTTGGTCTCAAACAAAATACTATCCAAACGCCAACACAAGCAGTGGAGATTCACCTGCTCTAAATAAAGCAGAGCGAAGTCTCAGCTTCTATCTCCCTCAGGCCTTCTCAGGGCCCCAAAGTATCTTCAGGGCTCCTGACAGCAGTTTGGAAACTACTATTATCATAAAAACAAAGTAAAGCTCAGACCATGACCTTCTCTCAAGTGGGGATTCTGAGTGCTTTCTCCTTTTGTTTTTTTGTATCATCAGTCACACACACACACACACACACACACACACTTTTCTATGAATTGTATAAATTCATTTAAGTAATAATTAGGTTTCTTAGACATGCCTATCTACTCATCAAACCCTGGTATGTCTATGGGGGAAGGGTGGAAATGGCAACAGAATTTTAGTTATCTTTCTAAGTTATTATTCCCTATTCTTACCTGTATCTTAGGTTGACTTCAGTCATACATATATATTTTCCTAGAAAATTTCATCTTTTCACAATTTCAAGTTTATTAGATAAGTTTAAGATAATTTTATTCTTTTCAAAAATAGTTTTTAAATGTTTTTTCAATTTTACTTTGACAATATTCACTAATAAGGTAACTTACAATTTCTTTTTCTAGCTTTGGATTTGTTGTTGCTATTCTTTTCCTAGCTTCTTTCGGTAGGTTTGCTTGGTGTTATTGGAGATTAAAATTGAATCTAGTGCCTTTGCACTGACCTATATCCTTAGCCCTTTTTTGACGTTTTAGACAACATCTTGCTAAATTGTCTAAGCTCGCCTTGCACCTGTCATCCTCCTGCCTCAGCTTCTCAGATGGCTGTGATTACAGCTGTGTGCCACCACATATGGCTCTTTTTCTAGCTTCTTAAATTAAAACTCAAGTTCATTACTTTTACAAAAGCATTCAAAAAGCTGGGCATGGTGGCACAAGCCTGTCATCATAGCACTCTAGGAGGCTGAAGCAGAAAAACTGTAAGGTTGAGCCCAGCCTGGGCAACTTAGCGAGGCTCTGTCTTGATCAATCAATATAATAAAATGAAATAAAAGAAAATAAAAACTAAAAAGGGGCTGAGGATAGCTCAGTGTGAAGATGCTGGGTTCAATCCCAATACTGGGAGGGGAGAAAAGGTGATCAAAAGGTATTAATTGATGATTTTGGCCACATTCCCTTGTGTTTTTGTTCTTCAGTGTTCTTGTTATTAATTTCTAATCAATATCCAATTTTAATATCTTACTGCCTATGATCCAGTTGCCATTTTGAGTAGTTTTGTTTGGTTTTTAAACCTTTAATTTATTGATCTCTAGTTTTATTTCACTGTAATAAAGAATAGTGACCTGTGGTGCTTAATGAATATTCTATTTTGAAATTTTTAGAATATATTATATGATAACTTTTTGTCAAAGTTCCATGACATCTGAAACTTATACTTTAATAACTTTTAGCTATTTGGTCTTTTAACAACCTTTTCCCTCTGGCTCTGGTCTTCTTTCAGGAGTCTCTTGCTCATCTCTTTTTGCAGTCCTCCATTGTCTATACTGAATTGACTACTAAACATTAGTGATCATTCTCTACTGCAGAAATTCTCCGATTCTCTGGTTCATAGTGGCTCACTCTGCCATTATGGAAACATTTTTCTCCTTAATGTCACACTTCCATTTCAATAGAAAATTTTGGGAAATAAAAACTAAATATTGTGGGCTCAATGCATAACGTTCAGACTTGAAAATGAGCTGTGTTTGAGCTCCAGTTCTACCACTTCTTTACTGTAGGTCTTTGAATATGTTACTTAAATTCTCAGGGCTTCTGTTTTTAATATAAAATGAAAATAATTACAGTAGTTACCACCTAGGCTTGTTAAGAGAGGTAATTGAGAAAATGGAGACAAACCACTGAGAAGATCATCTGACAAGCAGTAGAACATTAGCTATTGTTGCAAAGGGAACTTTGGTCTGAATTTTTTTAATTATTTAATGTCAAACATAAATTAAGTAACATTTTCAACCACAGCCTCATCATATAGATAATAAAATTTATGGCTATGCTTGACAATCCAATTTATTAAGACTGTTAGCTGATCACAATACTATAGCCTAACTTCATTAATTACATTCGACTACTTGACATTTCTATCTTTCTACTATATAAATGATACTCCAGATAATTTTTCTTTCTGTGGCTTTAAAAAGAAAATCAAACATATACTCAAAAAATAGAAAGTAGGAACTCAGATAATTGTACACCATGTTCAAAGCTGTACAATCATAAGGTAAGAACAACCCAAGTGCCCATACATGGATGAATAGATAACCAAAATACAAGTATACACATATAAGAGAACATAATTCCATCTTAATGAGAAAGTATGTTCTAAAACACACTACAATGTGGATAAATTTTGAAGACATTATGCAAAGTGAAATAAGCCAGATACAAGAAGACAAATGTTTTACTGTTCCACTTAGATGCGATACTTAAGAGTAGTAAATTCAGACAGAAAGAATGATGGTTGCCACAGACTGGTGAAGGGGGAAGAATAGGGTGATGTTCATTGGGTACAGAGCTTCAGTTTTTCAAGATAAAAAAGAATTCTGGAGAGTGACTGAACAACAATATAATTGTTCTTAAAACCATTGAATTTCACACTTAAAACTTGTTAAGATAGTACATTTTATGTTATGTATATTTTACCAAAATTAAAAAAAATAACCAAGTACTTTGGTAGTGGCTATTTTATATTTGATTCCACACAATACTATTTATAATCATATTAAAATATTTTGAAAATATGCCATGAAACTGGACATATCATGCAGCGTTCAGGGGGCAAGCATGAACCTTCTACTTTCTCACACTTGGTCTACTGCTCCTAAGTCATTAGGAGGTGAGGATGGAGTCACATTTTACTCACAAAGAGTTTATTTACTCCCTGCAAAGTGAACAGAGAGACTGGCGTGGTGGCGTGTGCCTGTAATCCCAGCACTTGGGAGGCTGAAAACAGGAGAATCACTACGAGTC
>NDGN011179291.1:0-10266 GCA_002564285.1 Tympanoctomys barrerae | reverse complement strand
AAGAACAAGAACAAGAACAAGAACAAGAACAAGAAGAACAAGAACAAGAACAAGAACAAGAAGGACAAGAAGAAGAACAACAACAAGAAGCTCATTCATTACCTTGTGTTACCCCAGGAGGCCCCATTCATGGATTTCTAGAACAAAACTGCTCAGAGTTCTAAAAAAATAAAAGTCCCAAATAATTATCCAGTGAAATAATACCTCAGGTACAAAGGAACAAGGAATTCAATTTTTCTCACAGAACATGCCCTGATGGAAAGGAAATTGAAGTCTTTTACTTTTAATAATTCTGTAAATTGTGCACATTTTGCAAGCTTGGCCCAAATTGATCATTTCTTGGCCCTGATTCTTATTTCATTTAAAGATAACAATATTGACATGCAATGCTGGGTTTTCCAGGCTGCTTGGGGAAAGTAGGGTTGACGCTGCTGTCCACACCTCTTGCTTGTCCTACATTCATCAAATCTTAGTGCCATCAGTGGCTGTTACCTGTGTGCTTATAGGAAGAGAAAAACCCCAACCATCTACTGGCCTGCTGGAGAAAGTGACTGCAATACCTCAAGACCACTCAGTGTATCTGAGCCCAGCAAGCTGTGAAGAAATGCTGCCCAAGTGCTGTGAGTTGCAACAAGCAGCCTGAACCTGGTAAGCACGTGGCCAGGCCGCAGCTTTTCTAGGACCAAAGATCCTGGTTCTGTGTCCTCCAGCATCCTTTAAGAGCCACTCAAACAAGCCAGGATCGCCGCTCACGTGGAGCGATCCTTGCTGCTCTGCTAGCCTAGTATCTGCCTCTTGTCAGCAAATCACAGTGTGACAGAAAGCACACAGGAGGCAAACAGAGGAAACAGGACTCTTGAAGGCTCCCACGAGGTCCCAGGCAGTTTTCTTCTTGCTGCATTTAGTTCTATGGGTGTAGTACTGTAGGAAGTTCAAACTTCGCCTCTGAGGCTTTGCTCTGCTGCTGCTGGAAATAAACTGGCAATAGACAGATTAGCAAGAAGAAAGGCAAACAAATGAACAAAGCAAATAAGACCACAGTTTTCTGTTGTGACACAGGAGCCTTCAGATGGAAGACCCAACGATCCAAGGTGACGTATCCATGTGAGGCTTAGGCTTCATGAGTCATGGACAGCCGGTGCTGGGCCTCTGTGTGATGAGACAACAAAGGTGTAACCTGAGGAAACAGCAAAGCCACCTCTCCAGGTTCCTAGCCCCCCTGCACAAGTCTTCCCCTCCAGCTATGGGCAGCACCCTTTCTGAAACAGGGGTCTCATGACTACCATCAATCACACAAGGTAAGTCACAGAATTTCCTTTCTGAGGCAGGGGAAATTAGAGAAATCCTTTTTGGTTTATTGTTGCTCTGGGAGAAAAGGTTGTGGCTTCCCTGACCTGCTTTAGGGAAGAGGAATTCTGGTTTGATGTCTTGCCTCAAAGAAGATGACAAGGAACTAACTGTAACGCAAGACAAGGTCAGAGAGAAACTTGCTTCTGGGGCTTCAATTTAGGGTGATGTTTTCAGAGTCCCCAAAATACAAAGGGATCAGACCACTAAGATCTTCAAAGTTCACTGTGGAAGCCACTAGCTACCATGGCTATTTAAACTTACATTTAAGTTAGACCAATCTCTCAGTCACTCTAGTCACTTTTAGATACCCTCATGTGGCTGGGGCTCCTGCAGGGGACAATCATAAAGACACAACCTTCCATCAGTGTGGGAGGTCATGAAGGGCAGCATGAGTACAGCTCTCCCATGTCCTTCTCAGGGTGGGCAAGCCTCTAGGCTGCTGTGGGTGTCACAGACATGAGTGTGCCTTCGATGCTTAGAGTTCAGGGTGTCAGTAAACACTAGCTCTGTGGCTATAGTGTGTATTCTCAAGCACCTTTGGGTACTGCTCAGGGAAAAAAGCCCTGGAGATACCTGGAAGAGAACACTGGGTTGGAAAGTGTTGGCCTAACATGGAGGATGGAGAAAGACCTGGGAAGGCCAGGGGAAGGGAGGGAGGCCCAGGGCCAGATGATGTTCCCCAGACCTGAGGGCCTGACATAAATTGTGGTGTTTGAACACCATAGGCCACAATTTAGCCCCAACTCTTGCCCCACCACTGAAAGTCTGCTCCCATTCTTCCCAGTGTCTGTCAGGAAAATACACATCCAGGTGCCACTTAGAGAGGCCCAGGGACCAGTGGGTCTGGGAGATGCCCCTGGACTCTGAAAGCAAGCTCTCCTTCATCCGGTAGCCATTGGTGGAGAAGGTAGTTCCAGCCAGCTCAGCTGTGGAATCTGTCCCAGGTAAGGATGAGCATAGTCTGTCAGAGACATGAAGGCCACACCTGAGCAACAGCTGGAGATCTCCAGGCACCAGCCAGAGAAAGCAGGTTTGCCTTACGCTGGCCTGACCCTTTTGCTGAAGGGCAGGCCCATGAGTTTGAGGGGAGAACTTGTGAAGAGCAGCACTTAGAATGCCAGAGAGGGAAGGAGGTTAAGGCGTGGGCCCCATGACTGGCCCCTGGGAAGCCAGTTGGTCATCTGTCCTCGCTGTCTCCCATTGATCCTCAGCTGGGCCCAGGCAGGTTAGCTTTGGGATGCGGGTTAAGCTCAGCTGCCAGTTGGTCCTGGTCAAACAGTTGGGTAGAGCTGAATTCTCCAACCCAGCCTGGCTGGCTCCCCAGTTGTGTTTCTACTCTGCCACACAGAAGTGAGCATCTCCTAGAGGCTCCAGGGCATGCGCAAGCACCTGGCTCCAGAAGTCGGTCTGCAGAGCCTCCAGGCCCTTTTGCCACCCAGCAATGACAGAAAGCACGCGCGCGCACACACACACGTGTGTGTGTGTGCGTGTGCGACCTACTAATTCCCAAATTCCACACAAGCCTGTGACAGAAATGGCTCCCCTACTGGCGGGTGGTGACAGGCTTCTCTGAGGAAGGTGACTTTGAGGTAAGTTATGTGACTTGCTGTTGCCTATTTCCTTATCTGTGAAATGGGAATAATAGTAACCATACTGGGCCACTTCAAAAGGTAGATCTCAAGTGCTTCTAAGGGAAAGTGACAGTAAGGGGTTTGCAGACATCCTGGACCCCTGGAGGTAAGCTATTAGGGGCCCAAGAAAGAGTAAGGCCTCTTGAAGTGCTCTCCCCAGCTTTCCCCTCAGCAAGACTTGTGCCTCTGGCCCTGGGCTGGGCCCTCCCTACCTTCCACAACCCTAGGAGATCCAGGCCTGGCTTTCACCCTACCTTCTTCTCCTGTAGTCTTTCTATTACTTGGCCTTAACTCCCATCCTGTCAGGTCTAATTCCTTGATCTCTTTTTTCTCTCCTTTCAAGCCTTGGCTAATGGCAAAATGTGCTTTCTCTCATTGTTTCAATCCCCGGGGAGCTCCTTCATGGCAAGTATCTCTTCAGCAGTTGAAAGGGACAAAGCCCATGGCCCCAAGTGGCCTTTTTCCATCAAGGTCCCTGACCTTTGTCATTTAGTTGCCCAGTGAGCCCCTCAAACTAGAAATATATTTTACATCCTGGGACTCCAAGTCAAAATAGAGGACTCTTCTGGCCCAAGGCCTCCAAATGCCCTGCAGAACCCCTGAGGGCCACCTTCTGTCCTAGGATCCAGGCAAGGCACCGTTACACAGAGCCAGGTGTAGCGGCTTCCTTGCAGCTACAATCTCTAGACTCCTGATTCTACCCAAGTCCCTCCTGAGGGCTGAACACTGGTGCAATGGTTTGAATCTGTCCCCTAAAAGCATGTCATGGACACTTAGCTTCAAGGCAAGTGTTGAGAGGGAGGTGGATCCTAATGAGACCTCAGTGGATTAGTGTTATTGTCACAGGAGTGGGATTAATCTTGGAGAATGATTTCAGTCCCATCTTGCCTTGCTTCATGTTTTTCTCTCCTTCTGTCTCTCCCTCTCAGCCTCCCTCCCTCCTGTCTCTCTGGCCAACTCCTTCTCTCTACATCTAGCCATGGGGACACACAGCAAGAAGATCCCTGCCAGGTGTCAGTCCCTTGACCTTGAATGTCTCAGCTTTCAGAAGTATGAGAAATAAGTTTCTCTTTTTTATAAATTACCCAACCTCAGGTATTCTGTTATAGCAAAACAAAGATAGATAACCAAAATTTCATTCCACCCATTTGAGCTTTTTAAAAAATTCTTATAATTTCCCCTGTTAATTAATATATGTTAGTGGTACATAATAACAACCACATAATAAATATATTTTTTGAACTTGTACATACACATATTTCTTCAGTTCAGGAATTTATTATCCTCACAGTGATTCTAAACTATGCTTGCAAATCTGTCTCTCTTCAGGAAGTACCGCCTGTTTCCTCTCCTCTTTCACATGGGCTGGATGCAGCAACTTGCTTCTCCTGAGCAGACTGGGAGAGGAGCCTGGATCAGCAAAGGCTCTGAGGACTTCCCTGAGCTCTGTGTGGTGAGCACTTTCTCTGGAGGAAGCCAACTGCCCCATGGGAAGTCACAGGTGGTGAGGACCTCAGACGCCCTAGCACCAACTATGAGGTCACCATCTTTTTTTTTTCTCCTCCTTTAAATGCGTGCTTATTGTTTTCTTTTCTTTTTGGGGGGCTGTGCTGGGAATTTAACCCAGAACCTCAAGTGTGCTAAGCAAATGCTCTACCAAACCCACCAGCCCTTTTCTTTTTTTCCAGTTTTTATTTTTTATTTGTACCGGTTTCTAGCACACAGTGTTTATGCTCCTTGTGAGGGATTGATATATGTACATGACACATCTCAATTGTTTCCATCACCTTGCTCTGTCCTCTTCCACCCAACCTTCCCATTTGCAAAAGATCTATCTCCCTATGTCCTGTTGTCTATTGTCTTTGCTCTTTACTCATATTTGAGCTTCTCACATGAGTGTACCACTTGAGGGTAGAAGCACCAGCTCCCATGAAGTCTTCAGTGACAACACTCCTCCCTGAAATCTTAACTGTAACCTCCAAGGGGATCCCAAGAGAAAACTATCCAGGAAGCAAAAGCCAAATTCCTTACACACAAAATGTGACGTAATAAATCCTTTACAGTTCTAAATTAAAGCGACAACAGCAACCGCAGCCCCAACCAAAACCTCAACAAAAGCAGCCTGAACCTTCCTTTGAACATTCTTCAAAAAAGTGGTGCAGTGCAGACTCACATACCCACCTCCCTGGAGGAATTCAGTGTTCCCGCCTATCCCTCAGAGAGGAGACAGAAGGCTGGCTTGATATTGGGATGCAAGTGGAAGTGAGTGGCCTGCCTTTCATGGTGTTACCACTGAGCCACATTTGTGGAGATGCAAAGCCTGGTCATCGCGTGGAGACTCTGTCACTCCTGCAGGTTCTGTGTTTGTCTTGCTGCCTGCACACACTCCAGGACATGCTCTTGGGAAGAATAGCAGCAAGAGGAATCACAAACTATCTTTTTCCCTTAGGGGGAAAAAAAAATTGGCTGATCTTACAGGGTTGAATTTGCATAAATTAAATGGTTGCTCAAGATTACTCTATTGAACTCTGCAGTTTTAAAAATCATTTTGTTTAACATGTTTTCTTTTGTTTTGTTGTTTAGTGTTGGAGAGATTGAAGCCAGGGGTTCCTTGTATAGGCAAGTGCTCTACCACTGAGCTACATCTGAGGCCCGAGGTCCATTTTAGTTCTTTGCATTAAAATTATGCCTGTTAGGGCTGGCCAAATAGTTTAGTGGATTAAAGCACCTGCAAGCAGGCACAGGGGCCCGGGGGTTCAAGCCCCAGCCCTGCCGTGCCTGCTCTGCCCCCACGGTGCGCCGAGTTGACAACTGAGACTGAGCATGGTGGCACATGCCTGTAATCCCAGCGCTTGGGAGGCTGTAAACAAGAGAATCACTATGAGTCCTATGTATGCAGTGAGACCCTGAATACCCTGTAGACCCTTCCCTAAAAATACAAAGATAAAAAATAGAATTATGCTTGTTACAGGTTTTAAACAGTATATTAGTTCATAAACACAAAAACTAACACTTTGAGAAAAAAAACTAACACTTTGCTATTTATCAAAATATTCATCCTAGTCTGACTACATTGCCCAAGCAGATCTGAAACTCCTCACTTCAGGCCATCCTCCCAGCTCACTGGGATTCCAGGACCATGCCATGGTGCTTAGCTTTAGAACACTACTTTTCTCCTAATTATTTGACGTTGCAACAAGTAAGTGTCATATATTTGGGGTTACACAATCGTATGCTAACTAACTATTTCCTAGGGCTGTGGTAAAATAATACAGCCAAGTAGGTGTCTCAGAACATCAGAAATGGGTTGTGTGCTAGTTCTGGCATCTGAACTTCTGAGCTCCAGGTGTCAACAGGACTGAGGCCTCTCAGAAACCCCGGAGGCATGAATCTTCCTTCACCTTGCCCTCTCCTGCTAATATGCCGGCACAGAGGGTATTCCTTGGCTTCCAGCTGTCTGATCGCAGCTTCTGCGTTTGTCACCACACGGTCTTCTTCCTGTGTATCTTTGCCTCCACTTGGCCTTAGATGGACACCAGTCACATTGGATTGGGTGTCTATACTCCTCCAGCATCTGCAATGCAATGCAGATGCATCTGCAATGACTCTGGTTCCAAATAAGTTTGCATTCTGAGATGCTGGGTGGTTAAAGCCTCAAAATATTTTCATTTGTTTGTTGGGGTAGAGATGGAGGGGAGTGTGCGGGGCTTCTCTGTAGTACAAAGCTGCACAAGGCTTTGATGGCCTTCCCTGCTCTATGTGTGAAAAACTACCTATGTATAGGAAAAGCCCTGAAAGGAAAGCCCAGCAAACACCTGAATATAAGATGGGCAGATAAGTAGCAGAGTCCCAACTCTGTCCCAGATCACAGTGTTCTCCCAGACAGGTCAGCGACCTACTCCAGTCTCACAAGACACTGCCACAGAGCTACGTGTCCTGTAAGTAGACAGGAATATGCTGTGCCTCTGGCCTGCCCTTGGCTGGAAGAGAGTGTCTGAAAATCATTACTCCTACAGATTCTTCCTAAGTGTCTAACACACACTGACCATTGTGACCAAGAGAACAATCCATCAGGAAGATGTCCCCCTGGATATCACAGTAAGATAGAGACATATGATCTCACTGTACAAAACACACGAGCCTTGAAGGAATGCAGCCGGGAGCTCTGAGAGCCACAAGTGGGCATCTCCTCCACAGCCTTGCAGAGGTGAAGGCAGAGCAGCTGTCAGTTCAGCCTTAAAGGCTGGATTGTGTTCCCCAGAACCCATATGTGACACCCTAACCTACTGTCCTCTGTTCCTCAAAGCAGGCCTCAGGCAGCCATATGGGCCAGACACTGGGTTCAGGAAGAAGATAAAGAAACTCTTCATAAAAGTTTTTGGGTTGTCCCATCTGTCCCTATATGCCCCTCCTTTGGCCATTAGGATTCTTTGAACAGTTGCTCTGATCCCACAGCAAGGCGCAGTTCTCTGCAGGACCCTGCCCTCTGGAGCAGAGGCTCAGTGGCACTTTCTTGGCCCTGCAGGCTGCAAGCCCACCCAACCCATCTCAGCAGTAATACTGTCCAGACCTGACGAGGGGTTATGGTTCTGAGTCACTTTCCAGAGACCCGGTGAGACGTCTGGCTCCCTTCTCCTCCCTCCGCCCCTCACTCCCCCCTGCCCAGGAGTTGCCATTGCCCTGGCTCCCTGTCCTTCCATTGGCCTTGATACATAAACAGCTCGCCCAGGATATCCACCTCCAGAAGGGCTCCGTGGAGAAAAGAAGTCATGTCACTTGCCTCTTAGGGCTCCCCCCACCTACCTGACATGCAGCCCTGGGGAGGAGTCATCTTTTGCCCAAGGCTATGGCTTATGTCTAGATGCCCCCCTTAAAGCCTCATACACTCATCGTTGGGGCCTCAGGGAGTGACAGGACCACGGGTGTGATACTGGATTATGTGTGTCCAATATGGGATTATTAGTCCTCTGAATGGTTTGGCATAATTTTGCATGTGACTGAAAGAATTCAGTAAAGATGGAAGATTCACCCTAGGTATGAGTAGTGCCGTCTACAGGCTCGCATAGCCTGAATGGGATAAAAAGGGAAAAGCAAAAGGAGGGAATGCTGCTGTCTCCTGCATGCCAGCCCATCTGCTGCTCCTCCGCTTCCGTGCTGCTCTGTAGTACTGCCCTGCCTCGGAACTAGTGACTGTGGACAAAACCCTCTACATACTAGACTGTGAGCTAAAGCAACATTTTCCTCCTTAAATTGTGAATGGTGGGTATTTTTTTCCCTGTAAGGAAAAAGTAACCAAGACACTCATTGAGTCTGAGCTCCTGTCTGGATGATGCCTTCAGAGCAAGTTGCCTGTGATTTGTGGCCAGCTGGTGGATGGATCAATGAGAAACCCGGAGGCAGCTCTGAAGCCGACTGCTCTCCACTTCCCGTACACCATGCATGCTATACCCTGCCGAGGCCCTGCTATCTGGTCCTCAAAGCAAGGTCATCTTACAGAGAGAGAAGACCAAGGGAGCTGCTCGAGGGGGCTTTCTTTACCTGCAGATGACACCAATTTTGGCCTTTCGGGCAGCCAAAGGCCTAGGACCTGTCACACTGTCACTGTGATCCCAGGTGGACACAATCAGTTTCCTGTGGCTTCTGGGACAGTTTTAGGAGCTGTATTCTCTGTTAACTGTTTCTGCTCTCTAAGGGATGTGAACAACCACCACAACAAAAGCACATGTGACTCTCACTCAGAGACCCTCGTACCTTCTCTTCTAACCCTAGAGAAATGCCCTGGGGGCCACCTGCTGGGTCCACACATGGTTCTGAAGAGTGGGGCTGGGAGGACAGTCTGTTTCCTAAGAATGCCATGGATGAGGCACACTGTCCCTCAGGGGTCAGGAAAGTGGTCAGGTAGATGATGGACATGGCCGGCAGCATAGACGCAGATTTCTGGGCTCACACATCTTTGCTCATCAACACGCCATCGGTATTGTCCCAGAGCAGCTGAGGACATGCACAGGGGAGGAGAAGGGTCATGAGGGCAGAAGGCACCAGCCTGCAGGCAAGGTGAGCACTCTCTTCAGAGGGATTAATCTTCCTGCAGACACCAGCCACTTATTGCAGAAAGTAAACAGGAAAAGGAAACTCTTCTATTGAGAGTTCTGGTCCTTTGGGAAAGTATCAGATAGCTTAGAGTCAGCCCCTTGGGGGCCTTCGTGATCCCTGTGCCTCTCTAACCCTGACTGCCATCAAATGCACATACAACACTCCTGCGCATGTGCCACACATACATATACACAATTGCAGCAGCTTTCTTACACAGGTCTCTACACCTATGGATATCACTCAGGGACGTTTTTCTCCCAGGAGATAACTGGCAATGTCTACAGACATGTTTGGCTGTTACATCTGGAGGGACGGCACTGCTCCTGGCATCTAGCACATATGCAGAGGTCAGGAACGCTGCTCAGTACCCCGAATCACATGAGACAGCCCCACAGCAAATAGTCATCCAGCTCCCCCGCTGGATAGTCCCACATTTAGAGCCCTGCTCTAAAATTATGAGGCTACCTACACAGTCTGCTTGTAAAGATGTTGGAATTTCCAGCCGGATTCCCTCTGAGGCACTTACGATCAGTCTACAAAGACATCTGTGGAAGCCTGTGTGTTTTGTGGTTTTGATGAAGCAGCTTAACTTTTTTAACTTTGTTGTCAGTAAAATGCTCTGGACACACGAGCGTGTTAGCGCGCGCGCACACACACACACACACCATCGCTTGAGAATGCACAGGCTGTTGCTTTCCTCGGTGTAACCCTTCTAGGAGACACACTGGAAGCAGGTTGCAGTGGGGGGCTCTTCTGCCCCCCCAGGCAGAATGGAGATGAGGACCAGAAGTCCGTTTTCTGGTCTTTAAAGCCTTTTCTCCTTACGTGCAAGTGCATATACAGGGGGTTACAATGATTGCACTTAGCATTTCCATCAGTTTTTTGAAAATAGCAGTTAATGCTTAGACTTTTCACCTTGACTAACTCTGATGCTGATATCTGTGATCTGAGCGACTACATCGAGGACAGCAACATGTAATATAAAACCCACGGTCAAATGCCTTTCGTCTTGGTCTAAATGTGTACCGTTTCTGATGTCTTATTGTTGCGGGCAGCCTACGTTAAAATATTGTAGGTAGTTAGACAGGGACAGGTCCTCGAAGGGGATGACAAAGACCAGACACCTTAATGGGGAGATGCTCCTGGTGTGAGCCAGACCTAAAAATCAAACAAATGCTGACCTCCCTAAAGT
>NDGN011179244.1:0-13902 GCA_002564285.1 Tympanoctomys barrerae | reverse complement strand
CTATCTATCTATCTATCTATCTATCTATCTATCTCTATCTCTTCCCTCTCCCCATCCCTGACATGAATGATGCCCATCCTCATATTGTTTCTGTTTTGGAGCCAGCTCACAAGAGACCGATACTCCAAAAATGTCAAGCCAAAGTAAACCTCTCCTCCGTTAAGTTCTGGGTGAAATATTTTTGGTCCAATAATGAAAATGCTGATCAATAAAAGGGGAAATAAGACTGAAACATAAACAAAAGTCAAACAAACTCTGGGAGAACTTCAAGCAGAATAAAATAATTATAATTTAGATTTAAAAAACAGAAAAATAAGCGATAAAAAATGACTTAAAGAAATATGGTGGATATTACTAAAGTTTTAGTTTTACTAAAACTAAAATCCCAAATGCTCAAGAAGCCTAGTAAGCCCCATGGTACTAAGAGTAACAAAACCTAATTAAGGAAATTTATAGTTCATTAAATGACATTAATTAAGACAAGTTGAATCTACTTGAAAACTAATACAGAATAAAAATAGGATGATAGCAAATTTATGTATAAAATATTGAAAGATGAACAGAGATGAATGCCAGCTTTCATAGAAAAAAAATGTTAATGCAAAAGCCCAGTACTCAGAAAATCTATTTTTCAATAAATCTATTTTTAAGGTGGAATAAGTCTTTAAATCTGTTTCACTTTTAGTATAGCTTCCTAGTTTCTTGTTTTTGTAAGACTTCCACTGGAAAATCCTGTGTCAGGTTTTCTTCTTGCTTTTAAATATGTATCTTTATTAACACAAAATGCATACACTATGAAGTCTACCCATTTTATGTGTGCTATTAAATGGTTTTTATCTCATCACAGCATTGTAAAAACATCATAATAATATAAATTTAGAAAATGTACATTATAGCAGAGAGGAAAGCCATACCCATCTTACTCTGGCGCTAGTCCCATCCCTAGGCAACCACTAAGTTGTTTTCTTTCTTTAAATGTTTGTCTATTGTAGGTACTTTATATTACTAGAAGCACATAAAGCACAAGTCATCCATGGTTTAGCAGGTATTATTACTTCATTCCTTTTTATTGCAAAATAACATATTATTGTGAAGATATAACACATTTATTCATTCATTAGTTGGTGGGCATTTGTTTGAATTGTTTCCACACTTCGGCTGTCATGAATAGCACCGCTATGATTATGTGTCCATGGGATTTTGTGTGGCTGCATGTCTTCATTTTTCTTGAGTATATACTTAAGATTAGAATTGCTGTCATATTGTAATTGAATCTGTATCATCTGGAGTAGCTGGAAATAATAATGTTTGATTACTTAACTGTTTAATAAAATGTGAAATCAGGAAATGTGAACCCTTTAATACTATTTTGGGGTGGGGGAAGGAGTACAGAGATGGGAGCATTTTCATATTAGTTTTAGGATTATATTGATAGTTTATGCAGAAAAAGATAGATCTGATTTAGATAGATTATAATGAATTTCCAGACTAATTTGGTGAGTATCATCATTTCAAAAATGTTATATCATTCCCATTCATAATGTGCCATTTCACTTAGGTCTTCGTTAAGTTGTTTCAAAACTGTTTTGTTCTTTTGAGTGTATAGATTATGTTTTGTTACATTTATATATAAATATTGTATTCTCTTTGAAGATTTATGAATATAATTATTTTCTAGGTTTTGTTATTGAATTTTTATTAATAGCATGTAGCAACAAATTTATTTTTATGAAATGATCTTCTGTCTTGTAAATTTACCAAATTTTATTTATTAATTCTAATGCTTCCTAATGAATTCTAGGGCTTCCTATGAAGCAGGTCATATCATCTGCAAATAATGTAGCTAAAATTTTCCTTTTCATTTTTAATGTGTTTTTATTCTTTTCTTTCATAATTAAACAGTATATTCTCCAAGGCAATGCTCAATCACAACAGTGAGAGAACTCTCGTCTCTTCCTAATGATCTTGTCGTGGATGCTTTAATTTATGGTAAGCATAGTGTAGGATTCTCACACATATGTTTTATCAGATTGAAGAACTTTTATTTTACAATTTGTTTTCTAAGGGTGGTTTGTTTGTGTTTTCATTTTTGTTTTCACCCAGGGGCAGTAGATTTTGTCAAAAGCTTTTACTATATCTATTGAGATAATTGTTTTTCTGCTTGCTTTATGACATAGCATATTATATTGACATTCATATGTAAAAGAAAACATGGATCTTAGGTTAAATCCCCTAAGTTAATGCTATATAATTATTTCTCTATGTAGCTAGCATTTTATTGAAATTTTTTGTATCTACATTAATAAGGAATTGGCCTGTGGTTTACATTACTTGAGCTATAATTATCAATTTTTAATGGCTGTAATGGGAATAAACTGGAACTATTCCTTCCCCTTCTGTTTGTGGGAGGATTTTTTTTAAGAATTTCTATTAATTGTCTTTAAATATTTGGTAGAATTCATCAAGTGACTCCACGTAACACTGACTTTTGTTTTTAGAAATATATAGAAATTATAGTGAGGTAGCTTTATTTGCCAGTGTTCTAGAAAGATTTTCCATTGCTGTATGATTTAGGCTTGTAGCCTGTGCTTTCCTAGGAATTTGTCCTCTTACTGTATCTAGTTGGTAATGTATAGGTGTTTACAATATTTCTTTAGTTTTTACTTTTTCTAATGTTCTGTAGTGATATTCTATATTTTACTTCTGAGTTTTTTCTCCCTTTTTGTTGGCCCATCTACTAAAATTTTGTCAATATTGATGATATTGTCAGAAAAAAAGAACCTTTAGTTTCATCAATTTTCTATATTATTTTTGTACTGTGTATTTCATCTGAATTTTCTCTTTGATATTTTCCCCCATTTTATTGTTTCTATGGATATAGGCTGCTATGCTTAGTAAGGTCTTTGAAATGAAATAGTAGATTATTATAAAAATATCTTTCTTCTCTTTTAATGTTGTATTCGCAGTTATAAATTTTCTTCTGACCAATGCTTCATCTGCAATCCCTATGTATGTTAAATAAAAAGGTATGGAGTGATAAGCTAAAAGGATTAACCACAATCAGAGTTGACCACAAAAAAAAAAAACTGTTTTCAGGAGAAAGAGATGTTTTACCACACCAAATTGAGTATATAACAATAACAATGAATTTCCAAAAGGAAAAACTTTTAAAGTATATTATTAAATTATGTTTAAAATTATTTTATTTTAAAATAAAAGAAAAACACATTTGCAATTATAATGAATACAAAATGAAATTATGATAATAATAACAGTAAGGTGAAAATGGGGATTAAGAAATGTGCTGCCTCAAATTTTCCAAGTAGTATATAAAGTCATACTCCCATAAGGTGAATATAAGAGAGGTAAAGACAATCTAAATTATTTTTAAAAATTAGTTTTTCTCTTTAAAAAAACACTAAAGGAAGATGAAAAGGAAAAATGAACAAGAAAAATATAAAGTCAATAGCAAACAAGCAGATCATATCTAATCATATCAATAATGACTTCAAACAAAAGAGGCAGTGGTAAAAAGTAGAGACCATCAAATTGTATATTTTTTTAAAAAAGGAAATCTCTATGTAGCCTTGAACACACACATTTTAAAAATAAGAAACTAAGTAAATGAAGATGAATAGAAAGAGACATACTCAAACATTCATCAAGTTAAAGCCTGATTTCAAAGGTAATAATAATAACAAGAATAAAAATGATCAATTCACAAGAATTTCAATTCATTGAGAATATATACTAACCCTAAACACGTATGGACCTAACAAAAGGTCATTAAAATACATGAATAAAAGAGACGCCATTTCAAGAAGAAATAAACAATTCCACAATTGTAAATTTGCATGGAAAAAAGAATCCTTCTATATTGTTGGTGGGCATGTAAACTAGTAAAAGCACCACGGAAATCAGTATAAATACTACTAAAATCCTAAATCTAAAGATTCTGCTTACTCCATGTATTCCTCTGCCAGGCATCAGCCTGGAAGTGTTAAAAACATCATGTTACAGCAACATATGCATATGCGTGCTGATAGAATCGCAACTCATAATAACTAAATCTTGGGAGAGGCCAAAGTGTCCGTGCACTTTGATGAGTGAATAAAGAAAATGTGGCGTTTATACACAGTAGGCTAGCTGGCCATGCACAAGGATTTGAGCTACTTATCAGAAAACCGTTTCACTTGGAATCTAGAATGTTGTCAAGTAAATAAGAACTATTAAATATCACGTGGTTTTTCTTGTACGTGAAGCCCAAAGTGTGAATAAAGAACAAGACAGGTCCTAGGAAGCGGGGAAATCGACCTCTTGCAAATGGGGAAGGGATGGAGAGATGGAGCGGGAGGAGCAAAAAAAAGGGAAGGAGAATTTGAAGAGAATTGAATGTGTTACAAATCCACCTTATGAGTCGTCATGGAATGCAATCATGAACAAATAAAAATTTTAAAGGCAGAGAAAAGCAAAACTGAAAGAAAATCACTAAGAATGTGGAACACTTGAGCAACAATATCAACCAAATCGAACTACTTGATAATTACAGAATTCTATCACCAACAAAGGCAAAAATGACCATATTTTTCAGGTATGTTTGGTACATTTATCACTATAAATTGTACTCTGAGTCATAAACGTAAGGTTAGTGTAAATAAAAGATTTAGAATCACAAAAAGTATGTTCTTACACGGGGCATGGTAGTGTGTGCCTGTAATCTCAGCACTCTAGAGGCTAAAAACAGGAGGATCACTGTGAGTCCAATCTGCATAGTGAGACCCTGTATACGAATGAAAGAAAGCCTCACTAAAGCATGAGTCATCAATAGAAATGGGCAAATAGAGACCCACAGAGCACACACAGCACTTATCAGAATTTTATAGTTCTGAAGGTCAAAATTTCTGTTGTAACAAAAAGGCCATATTAATTCCAATGAAAAAACATTCTGATTCCAGATCTGTTTGTCATCTATTTTTGTATTTTTAATTTCAGCTTATTTTGAGAAAATGTAATGTCAAGATAGGAAATTATGGAATATATTGATATAAATTTAATTCTATTACCCACATAATAACTGCATAAATTTGAAAAATAGTAAAAGTCTATACCCACAGTATTTTACTTTTTTATCTCAGTTCTACAAAATTAAACCAAATCACTAGAAACTTCCTTTTAAATTGTTTGATATTTCTATAATATGGAGTTGCAAACTATGGAGACCTTGTAATCTATTATGCTTACTATAAAATAAACACAAATGTTTCTCATGGGCACTAGGTGAAGGAGATTCAGAGGGAATGGTTGAAACATTGTGCAGGAGATATATATGCAAATAAATGTCAACACTACATCCACAGATATTTTAATATAAAGCAGAACATCATTTACAACAGCACTGTTTTGTCACTTTCATAGATTATACCAGTATTGGTTCATTTGATTCTTATAACAGTTCTGCAACTAATAAATAGTTAATATTACTCTCTTTACTTTACTTGCAAAGTAACAAAGTTTTAGAGTCCAAGTAGGTGCTAACCTAATTCTCCAGGTATAGTTTGCTAATATGAGCTGTAGACACAGCAGATAAAATATACAATGTAAAATGACATGAATCTGTAAATCTGAATTTTATTTGCTGGTATATGGATGACAGAATGAATGACTTAAAAATAATTTAGAATGCAGAGAACAGAAAATTTGTGAAACAATAAATATAACAGAATGCTCTTGGTAAAAAAAAATATATAAACAAATTTTTTGGTCTAATAAACTGTCTCCTCAAAGTTATCCATCTTTTTACTCTCTCTTGCAGCAAAGGAGTCTTGGCACATCAGAGAAATCATAAAATAAACCCACAAATATAAAATTTAATGAGAAATCAAATAACATAAACCAGTCTCATAAAAAAGAAATGAGGAAGTGAAATAAAAAACAAGCAAGAAAAAACATCTGACTTTAGCACTCTTGATGGTTTGCCAATTCCAAACTGCTATAAAAATCATTATTAATGGATCTGAGATAAAAATATTTTAGAATAAAAGGAGAGACTGACAGGGTTATTATTTTTGGTTGGGGAGCGTATATAGTTATGACAAAAGATATGTGGCTACGGCAGCACCATAAGGTAAAGATCTGCCAGATTTTCAATTAATTTTATGTATTTTATTGCTACAAGTAAAATACAATGTAGTAATGCTGCAAATTCCGAATACAAAGATGTTTCAGATGATGCATCAGCATGACCTCTAATGTAGCAGACAGATGTATCACTCTTGTATCTAAACTATTCAGCCGATGACCTCTAGTGTCCTGTCATTCAGCTTGATACACATATCTGGTCCTGTCTTTCCTCATAAAGTGAAGTGCTCATGCTAACAGATGGTCAACATTCTGGTAGTCAGACACTGAAAAGAAAATTAAAAGTACCTTTAAGTAGCACTTCAAAGAAAGGCAGCTTGTTAAGAAGCTCTCATTGCACATGAGAGAGTGCTTCAAAATAATACTTTTAAATATTTATTCAGTGAATATTTTTAGGAATAGCTGTGCTACCTGTGTTAAGTATTGGATTATATCAGAAAATATTCTAGTAAAGAAAAGATATAAGACAAAACGTATGTGTGATTTCTACCCTGTTATAGAGTTTTAAATATTGCTATTTAGTAAAATAATTATCTAATTGTTAAAACTTGAAAATATTAAGTTTCTAAACAATAATGTAAAACATCTAAAACATTGAGAGATAATCTATATTAACATAACATATTCTAAGAATGTAGTAATGTGATAGATAGATAGATAGATAGATAGATAGATAGATAGATAGAATAGTCAAATAATACTGAAAAGCAGTTGTCAAGCCTAGACCTTCCTATCTAGTAGTAGTCAAGCCTAAACCAATTCTGATACCTTGAGACAACTACTTTTAATACATTTGACTGTTTCTATGACATTTATTTCTGCATGTCTGGATAGCAAGGTTTGTGGCATTTATTGGTTTATCAATATAATAAATTTTAATTTTACTTTGTTTTCCACCAGGATATAAATCTTTTACACTTATCATCCTCTTCTCTGATGGATATCATCACTTTAGTTTTCTAGTGCTACTGTAACATATTATCACGAACACAATTTAATAGAATAATAAATACCAGCTATCATCTCACTCCTGTAAATCAGATGTCTAGTAAGTCAGCTAGTTTATGCATGGAGTCCTATAAAACCGAAGTAAAGATCTTGGCAAATCCGAGCGCTTCTCTAGGCTCCTAGGAGAAGCTCATGCCAGCATTTTCCATGTGGTGTGCAGAATTCAGCCCCAACTGGTTGTAATCTGAGATCCTCATTTCCTGGCTAGATGACCTTACTCTTAGACACTTCTCCCTGTTCCCTGTACTTCCTTAGTTTAGAACCAAAACCACAGTGGTGTGAACACCAAAAGGTAAGAAGCTATTTGATTACACAGAGGCTGTCTTGCGTCTTGACTGGAGTGCTTCAGAACTCTCTCACATGCAAAATCTATTCACCACCTTCCAAGGTTCCCAGCCGTCACATCCCTTATAGCGTTGCTCGAAGCTCATGACCTCACTGTTGAAATCAGGTCCAGGTGCATACGGCGCTCCTGGGTATAATTCCCTGTAAGTTTTTGGATACAGTTCCACTCCCTTTGTCAAACTGAGAAATTAAAGAGGAAAAAAAAAACAGTACCTTTCCAACAAACAAGAGTAGGATATACAGAGAATAACAGCTGAAGCTGAAGTTATTCAGGTTCAAAAGACAAAGAAGGGAAGATAACAAGTCACTCTCTTACCTCATTTCCAGTATCCCCTTGGAGAACTCCAGCCATATTTCCTTGTTTAAGTTTGAAAGTCTAGGAACAATTTCCCACAGCTTTCACTCTGGCCTTTAGGTCTGAGTTATGTCAAATTGTTGGTTTCCGTATAGCTCTTACAGTTTATTTTATTAATTGATTTTAGCTCATCTATAATACTTCAGCACTGCATTGTGCAGAGATTCTATTGTTTCCCCTTTGAAATCATGGAGCTCAGTTTTTTTTCAGCACTGTTGTTTCCACCTTGGTTCTCACTTTGCTTCTAAGTGAGAACTATAAGAACCATAAGAAGCCCACCATTTCCAGGATACATCAGATAACTTTTCTTTATAGCATGACAAGAACTTTCTGGTGTCAGGCTCATTAAGGGCCAATACAGGTTTCAGTCACCCAAATAAAGTAACTATTGAGACCAGTACCATGTGCTGAAGTCACCAATAAACACACAACCTCAGGTGAACACACCTCTGCCTTGAAATGACATGAGATGCTGGGTTAGGTAATAAAGAGGTTTATCTGCTACCACTAATGATGCACCCCTAAAAATGTTCTGAACCCCATGAAACCTCACCCGCGCATATAAAAGTGTGACAATTCCATGTCTCAAGTTCCTCTACCTTAATAGTACCTGTATAATTGGGAGAATTGATCATGTTTTCAGTACTTCAAAATCCACAATGCTTTCCAATCAATCCCTGGTTTTGACAGTAATAACAGACTCCTTTGGACCTGCTGTGTAGGCCATCCAATTTCAAATAAATATTAATTGGACATTAATAAAATTTAACTTCTTTCTCTTTTACTTAAGCGTGAGTTCTAGTTCTAATCCAAGAAGCTACATGACTCCACAGTTTTTACCATCATTACCATAGTCACAGCTCTTTGTTGAACATCTATTGGATTCCTCAAGGAAAGGATTCAGTATGCCTCATGTTTCCAGGCAAGGAAACTATTACTCCATTCCTTCAAAGCATGGACCACACTAATCACACAAATGTATTTAATTGCCTTTATTCTGGTCACTTGCTCAACTAAATACTTAAAAATTAGGGACACCCAGACGTACAGTGCATGTTCGAAACAAAATTTGAGAACTTCTTATAAATAATTTACAACTTAGAACAATGGAAGCAACCCATAAGAAATAATACTGTAAATGTAAATATATCTTCTATTGCTCTTGGACCCAAAAGGCTCAAGGAAAGGAAAACTATCTGAATTCTGAAGTAAATTAGTGGCTGTATCAATTTTTAAGGGCTGCTACAAAGTGGGTAGCTTGAAACAATAAAAACATATTTTTTCACCGTTCTATGGGTTAAAAAATCCAAACCAACAGTGTCAGCAAGTCTGCTCTTTCTCTGAAATGTTAGAGGAGAACCTAGCTTTGCTTCCTTTGTACTTCTTGTGTGCCACTATTGTATTTACTCTTACCTTCTACTGGTATTCTTCTCTGTGTTTGTTTTCTCTGTGTGTCTCATTTCTCCTAATAAGGTCAATGGTCAGATTGCATTGCAGTCCATTCTGCTCTAAAATGATCTATTCTGCTAATTACAAAGACTGTCCAAATTTTATCATATCTAAGATGGTGGAAAGGGCATGAATTTAGGGAGATGTTATTCAACCCAGTACAATTATGTATCATCTATGCTTGACAAAAGCTTTATCTTTTATATATGTGATGGAACTATCTTGAATTGACTTAAAATCCATGTAATTAGGAATATAAATATGCTGATTCCACTATTATTTCTCCATTTAGATCTCTTGCCGCACTGCCTCCTGACCAACACCAGTTGGAATCTAGAAGACATGGAATCCACATTGGTCCACCTCATGGGTAGAATCCTGTGTGGAAAGGAGGAGAAAGTGATTTTTTTTTCTATATTTTAGGGAAAGGTCTACAGGGTGCATGGTCTAGATCAGACTCATAGTGATCTGCTTGTTTATAGCCTCCCAAGTGCTGGCATTACAAGCACACACCACCATGCCCAGTCTCAATTGCCATCTCAGCACACCCTGGGGACGAGGCCAGCACAGCACGCCCAAGGAATCAAACCGGGCCCATGCATCCTTGCGCTTTAATCCCCTGAGCTATTTGGCCAGCCCTTAGAGAAAGTAAATCTTTAAAGAGCAAAAATATCCACATCCCTAAGGGACCCATAGAAATCTAAATTGCTCACTAGGTTTCTAGAAAGAATGTTGCAAAAAGTGAGCAGAAATTGAGTACCTATGGAAATGCAAAGTTAAGAACACGTGTAAATGACAACTACATAAGCAAAATAAATAAAAACTTTCTGCCAATTCATGAGTTCTGATATTCCATTGAGGATTCCTTTAGAGCAAGATTTAGTGGTTCTCTTTATATTAGTCCCTGAACTAGAACACCATCAAGAAAACTGTAGGCTTTAGCTTTGCTTATCCCAACTGTCTGATCTTAACTGAAAATGTGGCTAAGTGTCAGCTACTTTCTTAAACAGTCACCATCCCACTGATCTCTCTCTCTCATTCTCTCATTCTCTCTCTCTCTCTCTCTCTCTCTCTCTCTCTCACCTTAAAATGCTAGAAATCTCAGAGTTGGAGACAAAAGAGAACAGACACTGACAGTTGTTGTTCTCATGTGGCATCTTCTTACCCAAAGCACCAGCGCTGAGGGAAACAGGAGGAAAAGGCATTCATCATTCATGAATTCATGGTGTCTGTGTGTGTGTGTGTGTGTCTGTGTGTGTGTGTGTCTCTGTGTGTGTCTGTGGGGGGTTGTGTTTACAGATTTTCATGCTGTGCATCAAAAGAAAGGTAAATAATCAGAGATGTTATCTTCCTCGTTGCTAAAAAATGATGCAAATATCCTTAATATAAGCATAAAAGTTGGGTTAAGTTTCTGTTGCTGGGACGCGGTACTAGACAGGTATTCAAAGCTCAAGGGAGGGGACATTTAACTTGCTCCGTTGTTTCAGAAGTTCAGTCCTTGGTTGGCTGCCTACAAGGCACAAGCATTACAGGCATTGCGGTCATAAGATAGAGCAAGAGGACGAGCCAGAGTGGAAGGACTCAGGGACCCTAGATACTGTCCCCAAGCTCACACCCACAGCCCAGTCAAACATACTGCAAGCATGCTTTATGAAGCTCCTATGTTAATCAGCTTGATATTCAAGATTAAACAACACATCAGTGTCTGCAAAATATAATAAAGCAACTACAGAGATTATGGAAAGCAAATTATAAACTTTTCGTGTATTTTCTGTTACACATATCAAGGGTTTTGTTTTCAATTTTCCTATGCTATTCTATGTGACTTTTGTAATTAAAGGGGGAAAAATCACATTTGATTATTTTGGGCCAAACTAAATTTTATTACTTTCTGAAATAGAAACGTTTCTCCAATACTTCAGGATCTAGCTCAACTATATTAAAATTTTCCTATACAGCATACCACTAGGTATTTTTATTGATCTAATCTGCCAATCTGTAGCTTTTTATTGGAGTTAACACTATGTGCACTGAGAGTTTTTAGAAAAAGGCATTGATTTATTTCCTATCGGCCTACCTTGAGCTCTGTCGCTGCCCTCACACTGGTCACTTCAGATGCTCATAGTTCAGCTGATATTTTTGTCCCTGGATTTCCATTTCACACCATCTCCCACATTCACATTCATGCAAACTGATCTTTTGTGTTTTATATAACTTTGTTAGCTCAGCTAGATTTTTATTCATGTCTACTGTAAAATCATTACTATTTTATTTATTAAGTCTGTTATCTGATTAACATCATCTTTGAGCTTATTGAGCACATTACATTTGTCTTCTCATTTATGATTTTGTATAATTCAGCCATTTGGACTTCTATTTCTACTTCATTGATACCCTATTGCCCAACTTTGGGTGAGGTAGGAGTCTTGGGACAGTTTTTGTTCCCTTCTCATATTCTTATCCATTGTTTTTGTTTTCATTTTGTGCTGAGTGTTGCAAGTTCATTGTAATATTCTGTTGCTAGTACAGAAGTCTCTTCAGCTAGTGTCCACTTTTCAGTGATACACTCTGAAGATGGAAAAATATAGGCCTTGGCCTCTGTTCAATGAGCCAGTCACTTCCAATAATTTAGGAGGGGAGAGTACAGTGTAGCTGAGACAGTAAACAATTCTCTGGGAATATACTGATATCATGAAGACAGTCCAGATATTAAGATACACTAAAAATCAATTGCAACTAAATTAACAATAGTAATAGAGTCAAAGACACAGTAGATTTTGATGTACAATAATAACCAATAAAAGCTACCATTTTATGGTAGAAAAGTGATCCATAATTATAATACAGATACAAGACAAGCAAAATATTGGTGTAAGGTAAATATCTATGAAGTACAACTATACAATCATAAAAAATAACAATAATGCACCCAGTGGAAGACTACTCTGCCATAAAGAGATAAACTTGAGTCATTTGCAGAGCAAGGGATGCTCTTGGAGACTGCAATGGTAAGTGAGGTAAATCATGTGCACTGGTTTAAAGAGCACATGATTTCTTGTGTGAGGAAACTCACATATATGTGAAAAGCAAAATAAAAGAGAGAGAATAGGAAAAGGAGACAGCTGTTGTGAAAGGGAAGGGGAGAGAGGGTAGGAAGAAGAAAGGAAAGGAAAGGAGGTGATGAAAAATTAAGCTAAACCATGGAAGGGCCAGCCAAATAGCTCAGCGGATTAAAGTGCCTGCTTAGGCGGACGCAGGAACCGGGGTTAAATCCCTGGCATGCTGGGCCAGCCCTGCCCCTGGGGCACACTGAGATGGCAAATGAGACTGGGTGTGATGGTTCCCATCTGTGATCCCAACGCTTGACAGGCTGAAAACAGGAGGATCACTACGAGCCCGATCTATGTAGTAAGACCCTGTAGACCCTGTACTCAATACATTAAAAGGGGGAGGGGGGAAGCCATGGTGTCGTGCACAAGTACCAGCTCCCTACAACGAACAGAATCATTTCGTACTGTGAACATGTACTAACAAAAAAACTAAAGAAACTCAAAATCAATACCGCATAGTTATCTAAATGTTTCTGACAACAGAAGCTGAAATATACTTCCTTTATACTGTTCTGAGGTTAAGTCTTCAACAGTAGACCCCTTCCCCAAATGCCTTCTGATTTAATCCTTTCAGTGGCAGCTTTCTTCTCCAACTCTATTCTTCCATGTGGCTGGAGTAAAACCCTACTCAGTTCTTGTAGCTCAGAGCAGCATAGCCTCTAGAAGATGGTCAGCAGTGCCAGCTGGGTCCCTTGTTTTCCTGGAGCTCACAGTCCTCTCCGGCCGCAGAGCAAGGTGACCTTTCTAGGGCGGCTTTCCACACTGTTTAGTGGGACTGCACTCTGCTTGTCCAGCTTCTCCACAGTTTTTAGTTTTCCTGTCAGCTCCCTCCAGATTCCCGGTGATCTACTACTTTTTGTTCTCTTCATCAGGTTATTTTTAAGGTGTCTCAATTCCAGATCCCAGAAAAGCTGTTATTTTGATCCCATCTCTACTGTGCTATTGTTTGTGCCCCATACTGTTTTACTTTGTGTACAAAATGCATTCATGGTAATAGTGTCTTAATGTAATCCAAAACAAGTGATGAATTTGCTATGGGAAATGCTAATTAAATAATTCAAGCATCTATAAGGATGTATAAGGAATAAATGAACTAGTACATTATTTGATGCAAAATAGCTATACAAAAATATTAGTTTCTTTTCATTATTTTTTCCTTTAAAAAAGGACCTGTGACTGTCATCAACATGCTATATTTTGAGCAAACACTGAAAGAGAACATAGTTAATACCTTAATCATAACTGTAAATATAAGCCTACTGTGGAGAAATGCTTCCTAATTTTGATAGTCTAAGCTTATTCTCATACATGTACAATGGAATTCCTATTTATATTATAAAAAAGAATGATCCCTGAAGTAATATACTTAATGAAAGTTGCTAAATATACTGTTAAAATTATATTGTTCTACCGCTTGGTATATTTGCAATTTAAAATGTCGCGCGCTACCTCGCCGGCAAGGAAGACGCAACACCCAGCTCTTCTTTCAGCGGTTTA
>NDGN011179214.1:0-13514 GCA_002564285.1 Tympanoctomys barrerae | reverse complement strand
AGAACCGGGGATTGAACTCAGGCCCTTGCACTTGCCAGGGAAGCACTTATTCTACTGAGCTATGTCCTGAGTCCCAGATCTTTTTTTTCTTAAACAAAGCTTTGATCAAGGCTTCTGCATTTTGTGTCTTTAGTCATTATTAATTTAGAAGTCTATCTTTTAAGGGCAGTGACTTTTTACAAAAACTTCAGGCCAGATGCCTATAAACTATTTCACATTTTTGATTTATATGATTGTTTTTTCCTGATCAAACCTTTCTAGCAAAATGTGCCTAATATGTACTTTTTACTACATGCTCATTGGAGGCGAAAACGTGAGCTCGTCACCCCGGTAGTGATGGTTTGGTTACTTGGTTCAAGAAAACCACATGTCTTCCTTTGAAAAACAACTTTCCTGTTCTTATCAACAAACCCAAGAGGCAATGTTGAGCCATATCAATATTCATTTTTCAATAAACATTTGCTCTGAAATTTTTAAAGCATCTTTTGATTATGTTCACATGTTACAGTTGCTTTGCTGAAGCTTGCCTCTGTGAGGAAGGCTCACCATGCACTTTTGCCTTACAATAGTTTTAGTCATTGCTACCACTTTTCAGGACTGAAGATTCAAGCTTTGCACTGAGCAGCATCCCCAGCACTTTTTAGGGGAGGTGTATATTTTGTTTTTGGTGCCAAGGACTGAACCCAGGGCTTCCAGCTTGCTAGGCGAGCATTCTACCGCTGAGCCAAGTCCTCACGCCCTTTCTATTCTTTGCTTTGAGACAGGCTCTCCCTGGGTCCTAAGTTGCCCCAGGTGGGCTTGGACTGGGGCTTCTCTTACACGAGCCCCCAGCACTGGTTTCCAGGCCAGCTCCGTCTCACCTGGTTCCACAGTCATCACTTTTAATTTCTTTGCTTTCCTCCAGTCTGTCTATCTCCTTCCCTCTCAGCTCTGGCTCTCACTGAACTGACAGTCGCCTCATATATTCCATTGTTCCATGTCTTCTCCACACTGCGCTTACGTGTTGCACGGCACAACCACTCGTGTCCTCCTGCGCCTCTCTCAGACTCTTGGCTGCATGACCGCTGCTTATGCTCATATTGAAAGCTCCCAGTACGTGCCTTTGGCCATGACCCTCTCTGGTCTCAGGTGCACAGGGCACAGACTTCTTTGATGTGGGCGAGCATCAGGGTCAGTCATATCCAGTTGCTCCCATCACAGGGGGAGTGACTCAGACCCAGGGAATGAGGCTGCTCAGCAGGGCCCTGGTGACAATGCTGGTGTGCAGTGCCCTGCGGTTCTCGTCTCTGTTAAGCCAACTCTGTTTTGGACCAAAGCATCCTGCATATCCCCCTCCCGGGTTCACTCCGACGGGTCTCTTTCCCCTCTCTGATCTGCACTGTGCTTCCCAGAGTGTCCTTCAGTCTTGCCCACCTCTCATGGGCAGGCCGAGCTCGCTGTGCCCCTGCCGTCTGTGCCAGTCACTTGGGCCAAGGGTCTCACAGCCCAGCAGCGCTGCGTGAGGCTGGGTTCGTCCTTAGTGCTTTACTGTGTGTTTTCAAAGATAGAAAGTAATGCAGACTCATGTTAAGTAATTAAAACAATATAAAAGGTAGCAGGGACATTGTGAACCCAACCTTCAAGTGACCACTTGTCATAACCGTACAGCTTCTGTACATCTTCTCTCCATGCGTCTACATAGCCCATCTTTATTCCAAATGTCTAGTACATACCTGGTACATGTAAGTGAGGGAATATACAGAGGTACAAAAACACGTATCGCTCTCCATACACACTGCTCACAACAGTAGTTCCCACCACACACGGTGTTCTGTGATTTGCTCTCTTTTCCCATTTAAATTACCTTTTAGCCAGGCATGTGATCCCACTTGGTAAGGAGGGTGAGGCAGGAGGTTTGCAAATTCAAAGTAAGCCCAAGCAATTTAGCAATAGCTCACCTCAGAGTAAAACAGCAAGGGCTGAGGATGTGGCTCTGTGTTAGAATGCTTCCCTGGCATGCACAGGCCATTGGCTGCAGCCTTCAGTACTAAGACCATCAAGCCAGTCTTGTATGAATAGACATCACCCGCTGTGCCCATGGTGGCGAACCTGTGGCACGCATGCCGCAGAGGGCTGTTTGTGTCACTGAAAGCTTAAAAGGCTTTCATCACTGCCCTGGACTACAAGCCTCGTGCAGCTTACAGCCGTTGTCTTTGTCCCCTTGCATTTCCAGGGTGTGGCAGAAATCGCCTTTCTGCGATTTGCGTCCGAGGGCGATTCCAATCACACAAACCTCTTCCCGTATTCTAAAACAGCTTAAGGTTCACAGAGGCTTGCTCCTCTAAAAACACCTGATTCACTAGGTCACAGTGACAACGGTACTATATAATCTGATGACAACCTAGAAAGGAAAGCGAGGGGGGAGCGCTGCCGGGCAGGGTACCAGAACGCTGCCCCCAGGCCAGCGGCTTTCCCTGAAGCCCGTGGATTCCCACGCTGACCGGCCACCTCCACCACACTGCCTTTGGGCCCTGTGAAGCGCGCCGCGAAGTGCAGGCCGTAAGCCCAGGACTCAACGGCTTCGTTAAGTTTCGGGACACTGGGGAAACCAGAGGAAGCGGCAGAATCATTTTGAAACTCTTGGGAGAAGGCAGACTCCGGAAAACTCCGAGGGTGAGAGTGAGCGCCGCGTTGTGGAAGGACTGCTGCCCGCTCCTCCATCCTCTGGAGCCAGAGCCTGCAACTTCACAAAGCCACCAAGGTGCTACTCAGGTCTTCCCTTCAGTGAGCCCCAAGGGGATCATTGAGCATCAGAGAAATTTCCACTCACACAGGCAGGGAGCTATCTTCACTCACATCCTTTCTAATTACTGACAAATCCCCTCTTTCCAGCCCTCCCAGTGTAGCCTACAGAGAGCCGCTCCCTACAGCACACAACTCCCCAGCAAAGCGTGAGTTGCCATGGCTGTGTGCAGGAGCTCCAGATGTGAACAAGGCTGAAAACCATGATGCTTTAATTAGAGAATGACGTCAAGAAATCAGGTGCACTGCCACCGCCCAGCTCTCGGCACGAAGAACATGCTCAGCAAATACTGGGAACAGCGAGGGAAAAGAGACCCAGGAGGAGGGGGAGGGGGGACAAGAGGTGCTATCTAGCCACATGGCTTTCCCCAAACCATGACAAGAAACTGAAATGAGGAAGTAGATTACTGGACAAAGCCAATACTAGCGACCAAATACTAAGCAAGAAGGTACCGTTCCAAGCTCGTCATTGCTAATGTCCCTGAGAATTTTCCAAAAGTCAACTTTTAAAGTGAGGGTGTTGAGGCACAGAAGCCATAGGCTTCCAGACCAGCCGAGCTAGGCTCCTGTCCGTGTGATACACGGTGTCTGTCCTTCCACCGTCTTTTCCCTTTCTCAGTATCAGCCCCTTCCTGCCCCAGGTCCGCAGGTCATGACCGACAGCCCCCAACGCTGCTATGTGCTGCCTTCCGCGAGATGCCTTCTAGCAGCAGCCCCGAGCTCTTGCTGGTGCCACCATCCCTGTGGGTCACCCTGCCCTTCCACCGGTATAAACAAGCTCCGGGACATGCTCCGGCTGGTCTCCGGCCTCTTTCTTCAGACCTAATTGGCCAGGGGAGGGGCCAGAGCGCCCCCCCCCCCCAGCTGCTCTGCGCTTGGGGCATCCCATGGAGCACAGCAACCTCCCAGAGCCCTCAGTGTCAACCCCTTTTCGTATTTCTGGGAACAGTCCAGAGAAGGCCGGCTGCAGCAGCTGACAGGCTGCAGGCTCCACCGCGTGGAGTGACAGGCAATGAAGCAAGCAGGGGGCCCGGGAGCTGCCTGACACGGGGCCCTGCCGTTCCCTAGCTCCATGGGCTGCCCCAGCAGCTACCAGCATCCAGTAAAATGCGCGCACGACCAGCCCTCTCTCTCTCTTGCCGGCGCTGGGAGTTCCACAGAACCCAGACGCGAAGTTCAGAATTCTTAAAAAAAAAAAAAAATCCCTGTCCTCTGTCTTAGCATTTTTCGGTTCAGCACTGCTTGCAACTTGCTTTGGTGTTGTTCTCTCTTTCGCAAACGCGTACACCTGGCAAAGTGACCAGGTGCGCTGTCACGCCGCCGGCAGCGCCCCTCCCCCTCGAGCAGTTTTCTTTTCTCCAGCCCCACCTGCACCACAGCCTCACCTCCGCGTCCTCTTCCGCGGCGCGCGCTCCGCCTGCCTCTACCTTCTCTTCCCCCTTCTCCACCTGCAGAAGGAACTCCGCCGCGGAGCGAGTTCCCGCCCCCTGCCCGGGTCCCTCTCCTACTCTTCCCTCTGACCCATCTGCCTCTACTCTCCGCCGCGGCCTCTGTCCTCTTCGCGGGCTGATGTCTCTTGCTCCACTGGGCAGACAGCCTACTACTGACTATGTTTACCACTTAATTTTGGGAAATCCTCTCTCCTTCGGAAATCTAAACTGACTTGTGAAAGCTTCATACTTCAATTAATAAAATTTAGACCATCCCAATCCCATTATCAATGCAAAGAAAATGTCAGGGTCATCATCAAAATATAGGCAGATCAGAGGAGCTCGATGCTGAAAAACTAAAACAGCAAAATGATCTGAACTAGCATTTTGAAGTTCTATTTTAGGCTGTCTTGTTTATATTTAATGCTCACTCAAGGATAAGCCTTAAATTAAAGCTTTTTTAGCTAGGCTTCTGGAAAAGCTCCCGAGGATTTATAGAGCCCTGGAGGTGCTTTAAACCATTTTTAAAAATTCATTTGTTCTTGTCTAACGTAGAAGCCTGCTACGTGTCAAAGACCGGATTTAACGCTTCTGAACTTCATCACTGAAGTTAAAGGCTCTCCTCTGACATCTAGAAACTTCTGGCTGTCACTGACTTCTATCAAGTGCTGCAAGCCATAGAAACAGGCGAGTTCCTGTAAGGAATGGGAATGCAGACAGCGCTTTGTGTGCGTGGGTGTGTGCCGTCAGCGCGCACGGACGGCGGGCCGCGCATTGCAAATTGTGAATAATGCAGGACAATACAGTATTTCAGTTTGTCCTCGTAAGTCCTGCTGGATGGCAGGATCTAGGAATAGACATACTTTCCAGAATGCTCATACATATGGCTTTAGTTTCTGCTACCGAGCAGCAATAGAAATATGTTTTAGTTCCTTTACTTATTTACTTATTATTTAAGTTCATTTATGAACAAGCAAAAGAAAGAAATCCTTCCTCTTTATGTCGAAGCATTTCTGACAATTCTGTGACTCCGTCTTGTACTTAAAATATATTGCAAAGAGCTATGTACCTGTTACGCTTTCTCTCATTATAAAAATGATTTCTCTGTCACAAGCTCTAGAAGTGCAGATTTGGATTTATAGTTCAGGTTTGTTCCATGTCCCGAAGGCGCACAGATACCTCTGCTCCCCACCCCCAGCCTCTGTTCTTGAGGAACTAACTCGTAGCCAAGAAGATCTTCTATCAGGATGGTATCGCAATGGCCTTATTGTAGAAAATTTAAAAATTCTATGCAAAGCACTCGATCAATATGTAATACCAAGTGCTGATAGTTGATATGGCCACCCAGAGAACTTGCTTATCTTTATTTTTAAATTTTGCTTTAATCCATGAACCTAAGAGAAACAAAAGAAAATGGATTTTTTTTCCCTCCACAAGTGCAGGCTTGGAATTCCAACTCTCTGTATCCATGAAGTGATGGCGCAGTACCTCTTCCGCAAGTTTCTCAGGGCTGACACTTTGAGGACGGCAATGGGTGATGGGAACGAAAACCCGGCCAAAGAGCAGCAGCTTTTGCTTTTGCTGTGACACATTAAAAAGTATTTCTGCTGTGCTTAAACATCCTTTTCAAGTGAGCAAATCACTGAGGCTTGCTGTTTTGGCCTGAACTTTCTGAAGGCTCCTTCCTGCTATTTTCTAGGGCTGTAACTCCTATGCTCTAGGGTCAGACTGCTGGGGATTTACATGGACATATCAATCCACAGTAGGTAAGACCTCATGAAATTGACAATATTTGTCTTGAGCTAGAAAAATGCATCTTTGGTTGGTTTGATCTAATACCACTATTGATTACTACAAACAGATTTTAATTTTGTACTTTTAAATACAAATGTCACACAAATTCTAAAAATTACTTTTTGGGGGATTTGCTGTCACAACTATGTTTAATGTGCAACATTCATTACATTTGCTTTTTCTATTAAGGAAGCAGTCATAATGTAAATCTTCCTGGTACTTCTTTTCAGAGAAGTTTTTGAAGATTGGAATGTGAGTTTAATGTGACCCTTTTAGCCTGGGAAATGAGGCATTAAGAGCCGTATTTAGGGTTGGCGACTAAGGACAAGAGCAAATCTTTGACTATTTTAAGAGAACAACATTAACATTGTCAGCTAATGAGCCGAAACTTGTTTGATGGCATATTACCGAGCAAAGATGAGAAGAAATTAGTGTGACAGAGCCAGGGCCCCCAACCCCACTGTTTATGCGGCAGAGCCTGGCTCGGGAGGACGTGGGGCAGGAAAGCGATACACTGGGGCACAGGGTTCTAAACCAGCGTCTAGCTAGAAGAACCTGTTATTAGCACTGCTCCTGGCAGCCCTCTGACGTCCATCTGTGCTGTGTCCAGGGTGGGGAACACGCCTTTCTTGGTGGCCACCCACCACAATGCTTGCTTGGGAACCCAGTTCAAATCCTGCCCTGCCTTTGATTATCCCTAGTTACAGGACAATCTCCAGGATGGGTAGGGTTGCAAGCAGACACTTACTCCTGGAGTTAGAGGGTCGTACTTGGTGTACACACTAAAAATAGAAAACTAAGAACTCCAGAGACCTGGGGTGGCGCTGCTGTCCACGGCACACGCTAAAAAGAATACGGATCTGAACTCCAGGATCCACAAAACGCTACGAAGGCCCTCGTGCTGCCTTGGTCTGGGCATGAACCAGAAGCACCCATGAGCCGCGTGGGAGCCGCAGACGTGGGTGGAGGTGAGGAATGAGGGGGAGTTCGGCAGCCCCAGGGCCTCTCCCCAACGCCCCAGCAAGCCCACTCCATCCTTTTGAGTGAGCAATGGGAGTCGGGCTGCAGGGACACTGTAGCCAAGCCTCCTCCTACCTACCGCTCAGCTTTAGCACGGCTCAGTTTCTGTGCAGCCCTGATCCGGAAGGCCCGGTCCTAGGCTACGCCCTGGTCCTTCTGCAGCAGCCTGGCCCTAACCAGTGCGGATCCCAGAGGCGTCTCCGTGTTCCAGGGCTCCCTCTGTCGGCCTACAGCTGGTATGGTCCCGAGGGGGCTGCCTGCGGTCACCTGGAGCCGCAGATCTTATTTAAGGAGCTGCTGCCATAGGACTTCAGGAAGTGGATGCAACTAGAGACCACACTCGGAATCGTGTGCAGACACTGTATTGTCTCGTTACTGTGAGAACGTGAAAAAGTAAATAAAATCTGAAAGTCACAATAGATGCCGTGAAAGGGAAAGAAACTGATGGGAAGGAAGAACTGGGATGAGGAAAAGGATAAAAGAAAAAAGGGAAAAGATATATTTATGTCTATAGGTTGGATGGCTTGGATAAGTGCCCTGCTGATTTCTGCAGGTCTAGTGAAAGGAGAAGTCAATGTTTTAATTTTTCTCCTTTTTAATTTCTTATAACTTTCTCATCCAATTTTTAATGCTTATATCTGGTAATCTAAACAACTAATTGGAAGACAACATTATGCAATTTAACAACCATTGCTGAATTCCCATTATTTTGTTTAGTGAACTTCAGTATCATTTCTTTTAAAAATATTTATTTATTGATGGCTTGATTGATTTGGTACAGGGTCTTGCTTAGCAGCTTGGACTCATAGTGATCCTCCTATCTCAGCCTTCCCAGTGCTGGCAATATAGGCATGCGCCACCACACCCAGTTTTGGTGGCTCACACGGCCTGTCCAGGGTTCTGTGGATGGCATGACATGCCGTACAGGGGATTGAACCCGGGTCCTCGTGCTTGCCAGGCAGGCACTTAGACTGCTGAGCTATGTCCCCAGAACTTTTGTATTATTTATTTTATTTCTTTTCTTTTTTAAAAATGTATTTTAGAACAGGGTCGACAGGGTCTCAGTACACAGATCAGACTGGTAATGATCTTCCTGTTTTCAGCCTTCCAGTTTGCTGGGATTACAGGTGCATGCCACCATGCCCAGCCCCTGTTGCTGTCTCAGCGCCGCCTGGGGGCAGGGCTGGCATAGCATGCTGGAGCTCAAACCCCAGTTGCTGCACCTGCCTAAGCAGGTGCTTTAGTCTGCTAAGCTATCTGGCTGACCCCCTTCTATATTATTTCTAATGGTATTTTGTTTTTATTGTTTTTTATTCTCTTTTTTATTTATTTATTTTTTTGGTGGAACTGTGGATTGAACTCAGTCCCTTGCACTTGCCACGGAAGTGCTTATTCCATTGAGCCATCTCCCTGGCCCCTTTTATTCTCTTTTAAAAATAAAAAAGCAAAAATGGTGCAAAGAATTTTTGGACCTATATTCTATCAAACTGTCTCAGCAGAGAATTTGTATTATCGATAAGTGTTTCACTAGTAAGAATGTGTAGGATTTGGCCAGCATTTTGTTTTCTTATGATTACATCCTAGTTTAATTCTTCTCTCTGAATTTCATGGTTTTCACTGAAAAATGGGAAAAGGAAATATTTCCTAGTGGTGCTGTAGGAGGGCCATACGAGTTGATCCTTGGAGTGTAAGGTAATGTTATTATCATGATAGTCTAAGTTTTAATTCCATTCCAGAAGAGTGATTATAAGGGTTAAACCCATAATCACAGAAACTACAGCCTACAGGTCCTCTGTCACACACATATGATTATCTGTACAGATTTTAGTAAGAACAATTCTTTCCCCTGAAAGGATGTTCAGGGTTTGCTTTTGTTGCCCTCTAGTGGTTACTGTATAGAAAATGTAACTGCTTTGGAAAGCGTTTTATGAGCTGTTAAGCACAAGCTTGCTCATAAATATTCTCCTAATGTTATCAGCATATGCACACTTCTGCCACTTGGTAACTCTTGCCTGGCCACCCTGTGGGCACGCGCCTGACACTGCAGTGAGCACAAGTTTCACTTTTCCCGTGAATATCTTCCCACGTGCTGTCCGAGAGGCGCTTACTTAGAATCTACTGACGTATGAAGTAACGTCTTACTGCATTTTTCTTTGCATACTCCGAGTATATCTATTTCATGTCAGGCGACCGAAGGCGACATTGTCCTAGCTTGCAGTCTAATAAGAGGGGCAGCGTACCAAACGTGTCTTCACAAATCAGCGTGGAAAGTGTGCTAGGAAGAGCCGCGGCGAGTGAGGGCACCCGGAGAGCTGCGGACCCTGGAGGGGCCCTAACAGTCTAGGGCCTGAAGGGTGGACAGAAGACAGAGCTACTCGGAGAGGGAGGCGGCGAGAGGGGATTTGAAGGTGACACAAGGTTATATATGGATAGGTAAGAAGAAAAGCCGGAGTTTTAGAGAGGAGGTGGGACAGGCACGAAGAAAGTTGTATCAGGAGTTAGGCTTGGTTCCGATGGCTAACTTATAACTAATGGAGTCTGAAAGACACATGACATATGACTTCTACTTTAATTTCTGTTCTTTAAACTTTTATTATTTAAAGGGAACTCTTTAGCGTCTTCCTAGCCTGTTTAGTCATAACCAACATACTGCAGGCCTAATCTTAAATCCATTGTTTGAAAAGCTTAGGGCGTCCTTTCTACCACACAGGTGCCCGCAAACGCTCGCCTCCCTAGAACAGCACAGCGGGAAGGGCCTGCATTTCCGTTCTTCCACTCTGCAGAAAAGCGAGCGGGTCTGGAGGTGGCTGGATTTGTGCTAAGTTGGTTAGTGGCTGCATTTGGATCTCAGCTGATTGTTTCTTATCCTAACTAGTCTCGAGCTGCTCAGGCTGGGGTTCAGAGGCCTGCGTAGTCTCTTGTGTCTTTTGTCGTGTTTCCAGGACAGCTCCTAGGTGTCCCCTGCTTTTGCCTGGACCTGGGGTTCCTGCTCTTGCTCTGCAGCCTGATGAACTCGGAGCTCACCTGAGACTTCCAGCGAGGACCTAGCGGTGTGTGGCGGCCACTTGACCCTGGTGAGCGCGAGGGCGCTGCGGATCGCCCAGGGGATTCTGCTCCTCTACGCAAATCCCTGCCTGCGTATTTTCTTGCAGTGTAGTTCTGTGTCGATACGCTCATTTCCGCTCACAGATTACAAGCACTGGGGGACATGACACATGTTAGTCACCACATTCAGTCACTTGGAAGCCTCTCCAGAAAAGGGTGGGTGGATAAACCAGTGAATACATGAACAGAGTAGAACCTCTTATTTCCTAAAATAAGTTTGTAATAAATGAGATAAGGGACTGAAGGCTACGTTTTCTTAGTATTTGTTGTCATAACCTAACTCCTGAAAAGCAGCAGTGTGAGAAGCTGCACTCCTTTTCCCGAGGAATTGCTATGAATACGAGGATCGTAAGAAATCAGAGAAGCCCGGAGAAGGCGAAGGAGAAAAATCTGGGCAGCCTGAGAGAGGACGCGACTGGAAACCAGAGAGCTCCGAGTCTCGTTTTGTAAACGGTGGCGCATGTCCTGCAAGCGCAGGGCGCGCCTTCACAGCTGAAGAGCCCTCTGGCACACACACACACACACACACACACACACACACGCACGCACGCACGCACGCACACACACACGCGCACACACACACACACAGAGGTGCTGAGCGGCTAGACACAGCGAGGGCGCGCTGTTTTGGAAAGTTCTCAATTCCGGAGCGGACGGCTCGCGACTGCCTGGGTCTGGTGACCGTGCCTGCCGTCGACGAAGACATTTCGTGCTCAAAGTGGAGGCAGACCAAAGGCATGAGACAACATAAGACAAACGCGGAGCTTCCGGCGTTCTCAATTCTACCACCAACCTAGAAGTGGAGCAATAAAAATGCAAGAAAATAGCCACAGTTCCGCTGTTCGTGTTGCACAAAATGTCTAAGAGATACAGTCACGTAGTGGTCTTACCATTTGTTTCATTGAAATTTCTCCCTGGGGAAGTTTTTATTCTTTTATTCTTTTTTTTTTTTTTTTGTATTTAGGACAGGGTGAACAGGGTTTCGGACTCGTAGTGAGCCGCCTGTTTTCAGCCTCCCAAGTGCTGGGATTCCAAGCGCGCGCCACCATGCCCAGTCCCAGTGCATCCCGGCAGCAGGAGTGGGCCAGCTCGGCAGGCCCGGGGATCGAACCCCCAGCCCCTGCGTCTGCCTAAGCAGGCGCTCTAATCTGCTGAGCTATTTGGCCGGCTCTCCCCGGCGGAGATTTTCAACACGGAGAAATAAACAGAAATGAAATTATATGAAAGATGCACTAGCGGCCTTGAACTAACCTCCCTCCTTTTCTCCTTCAAACAGAAGAAACTGGTGAGTCCAGGGTCCACGGGGGCGCGACATTTCTCATTTGGAACTTTCTGAAGCAACAGCGGCTCTGAGAACTCCTGGCTCTCAGAAAGTGAGATTCTCACGATCGAAATTAAAAGGTGACAAAGTCATGAATTCTACTTTCATTTAATATTAACATATATTTTAAGCCTTTCCCATTTGATAGCCCTCAGTTTTAATACTGTAATTCAGTACAATCAAAAGTATAAAAAAATCCAAAAAACAAAAACAAAACGCTAGCGTGTGGCCTGTGCCCGGCCCTTTACTGCCATCTTGTGGACTGTGAGGAAATAACCCAGTGGCTCCACGCGCTTGTTCGGCCTATAGCTCTCCTGCAGTTGATAAAAGGAAATGGAAGAACAGCTAAACGTGCACGTCTGCACCATCTGATCATTGCGTGTTCGCTACTTAGCGCCTCTGAGACTCGGCTTCTTATGAAAAGATGCGAATGGTGCATTCTCTATTTTTCTTTTTTCCCCGGAACCAGGAATTGAACTCAAGTCCTTGAGCTTGCCAGGGATGCGCTTATTCCACTGAGCCATCTCCCCGGCCCCTGCATTCTTTATTTCAAGTCTGTTTTGAGAATAAAAACACAAAATTACTCTGCAAATCGGAAAATACTAATCAGAAGCAATGGATTATCTTTGCTACCCTGCAACCCTACTATGCGCATGTATCGGCACTTAGTGTGTAGCAAGGAAGTGTAGCTGCACAGCTGCCCAGACTTGATAGCTGTTTCAGAGTGGGGTTTTTAAAAATTATTTAAATCATTTTAGGACTCTTAGGTTAAGAGAGAAGATGTCCCCAGGGAAGAGAACCCTTGGAGACGGGTCCTCAGGACGAAGAGGACCGCGTGGAGCCAGGCAGGAGGAAGGGCGCTGCCTTCCTTGCTGGCTCACTGACGGTTCGAGGGAGTCTCACTCACCACTTAAAGCACGGCCGGGACGCAGAGAACGAAAGCCTCCGTCCCCAGACGGCTCAGCCCCGGATCTGCCCACGACCTGCACTTCCGTCTCCCTCTTGGATGTTTCATCAGCCTGGCTTTCTGCTTCCTCTAAAAAAGCCCCACAGTGGAAACCTGAGGTGACATGTTGGACCTCAGGCGGAGCAGACAACTTTCAGGAAAGTCACCCGAGCGCTCTGTAGAAAAATTCAGAACAAAATGCTCCGCTTCTCCTTTCCCGAGCAGGGCGCTTTCCCGGCCCGCCGTCGGCTCCTGACGCGCGCTCAGCACCGCCTGCGTGCCTGGCACCGTGCTGGCACCCGGACGAGATGCCCAGCGCGCGCGTGTGCGGAGAAACGCCACGGGAGAAAGAGCGCGCGGGCCGCGTGGGGGCGCTGCGCCTGCGTGGGGAGCCGCCGCCTCCCCAGGGTCTGGGCCTGACTCCAGACGCCCTTCCCCGCCTTTTCACTGAAGTTTTCTTTTACGTTTTTTGTTTTTTCTTTTGGCAGAACTGGGGATTGAACTCAGGTCCTTGCGCTTGCCAAGCAAGTGCTTATTGTACTGAGCTATCTCCCTCTCCTCTGAATTCGGAGAGTTCTAACTTGTGCTCGCCAGCTGATGGCCTCAGAACCTCTGCCCGGTGAATTTTCACTGAACCGATCCTCATTTTTATTTCTCCTTTTTCAATTTGATTTTAATAATTAATTAAAATATTCTGTACATGATCATCAGATTCTAGCTTCAAACATAATTCTTCATCCTCTTTCTCTGATAGGGTTTTATAATTTAATAAAAACATTCCTCCTCCAAAAAAGTAAGACTGGACATCCCATTTAATCCAGCTGTCCTCTTTGTGAAGTTTTGGGAATTTGGGGGAATTTTCCCAAAAGAACTGAAAACATCATGTCACAGTGACATATGTGCCCCCATGTTTTTTAGCAGCACAATTTGTGATAGCTAAATCTTGGAAATAACCAAGATGCCTGTCACCTGAGGAATGGATGAAAAAGATGTGGTGTTTTCATACAATGGAGTATTACTCAGCTATAAAGAGAAATAAATTCGAAGCCTTCATAGGTAAGTAGATGCAACTTGAAGATATACTCATAAGTGAAATAAACCAGACCCACATGTGCAA
>NDGN011179208.1:0-12440 GCA_002564285.1 Tympanoctomys barrerae | reverse complement strand
CATGGGACAGGTGGTTCAGAGATGGGGCCCCACATGGGACAGGTGGTTCAGAGATGGGGGTCCACATGGGACAGGTGGTTCAGAGATGGGGGTCCCACATGGGACTCGGGTAGAGGGAAGCTTCTCAGCAGAACTGACCTGAGTAGATTTAACAACAGGGAAGTCACCCTGAATGAGGTAGTAAGTCACAGAAGTGAGATGAGATTGGGAGAGAAGGGGCAAAGAGAAGGTGGTTAAGTGAAGACCAGACCAGGTTTCAGAGGAACTTGCCCGCCACGCAGGGGTATGTGAACTCGGTCTTGGAAGCTGTGGTAGCTGGGTGCTTTCCCCTATAGAAAAACAGAATGCACCCGACAGTATGACACAGTCTCATGAGTGACTTGGAGATTTTCACAGATCTCTTCATTTTTTTTATCACCTCAAGAAGGAGATTGAATCTATACGTGAAAAAGGAGACTCACATGCTTCAGCATGATTTTAATCCTGGAATTACTGACAGTGATTCATTAGATTACGCTCTATAGCACAGGCTGCTAGACCGGCCACGTCAGACGGGACACTGCCCTGCACTCTGGGGAGGTCGGGCTCATCAGATCGTAGCGGCTGAGGCCAGTTGGGAGAACGGTGATCCCAGAACCTTCTGGAGTTCTGTGAGGCACGCGTGGGCCATCGTGATTGACAGCTCCATCCAAAGGAGGTGACACTAGACTGAAAGAAAAGGAAGAACACAGACCCGGGTGTGACCGGAAGACCAGGAAGGGCTCCCTGCCGTCTTCTGGACAGCTGTCCTGAACACCAGGGATGCAGCACGGATGGAAGACTAGGGCAGTGGCAATGTTGATTACTGATGGAACAAGTCCCCAAACACACGTTGGGGCTGTTTGTCCTTATTAGACGATGTCATTATCTAAGAAGGGTAATGGAGAATCCACGCAGGACCTGGAAGCCAGAGGACACACTTATGACCTTTTTAGTATGCCAGACAGTCCCCGGCGGGCCGGAACGGCAGATGGCTCTTGTTCAATACACCAACAATTCAGCTTGGAAGAGAAGGCCAGCACCTCCCCGGGGATGGCTGCCTCCTGCGGCGGTGGTGAGCTGCAGCAGGTGACCTGCCCACCGCCTTGCCCGGCCGCAGGCGCCCACGGGACCGCAGGGCGCCGGGCTGCCTTTGGGGTATCATGACGTGGCCCATTTAATAGTCTCAAGCAGGTCAACCCAGAAAAAATAGGGCTCGCTCCTTTTTTCAGCAGCGCATGAACAAAAGGAAACTTAAAATCAATTAGAGGGAAAGAGGAAACCTATTTCTGTCCTTCTGAAGACAAAAGATGTAACACGATTGGTTAAAATTCAGAGGGAGGAAAATCTCCCGGGCGGTGGGGGACACGCGGCAGCGCCGCAGCCTGGCATTGGAGTCAAACGCAGGCCTGTGCTGCCATCTAGTGGTGCGGCCGGCGCCCTCCAGCCCCGTGCCGCAGCCTCTCCTCCCAGCAAGATGCACTAAATTCCATCGATTACCATTATCCTTTCCAGTGCGAAAGAGCATATTTATTCATAAACTCTTTCTTTTAAGTCTTCTCCTTCTTCTAGAAAACATTTACTCCCTATTTAACCTTTTCCTTTCATTTTGTTTTCCCTGTTGAAATGCAAAAATATTTTATTAGAGTTTCTTTAAGTATACATTGACATTCAGTTGAATAAAGGCGTAAGTAAATTTCATCGTTATGTGTTCGTCTTGCTTTTAAGCCTTATTCTTTTTCATCAGCTCATGTTTACGGGATCGCACTCACGGTGGGGACGTGGCGCAGCAAGCAGTTCTTAAACAGGAGGCTCTAAAAGGGGCTTCCACATTTCGCGGCCTGCCAGGTATCGGTTTCCTTGGGGACAGCTTGCAGTACCCTTTGTCTCCACCTACTGGAAAAGGTCACATTGCGTCCCCCAAGGCGCTGGGCCGGGCCATTCATTTCATTCTCCCTCCCTCCAGGAAGCTCCTACATTTCTACCAGGGACCCTCCCTTCTCAGTGCAGGCGCCCCCGCAGCCTGGAATCAGGGCCACGAAAAACACTCTACAAAGAAAATCAAGGAAATTTTGTTCCTTATCGGCCTCATGTTTTATTTATTTATTTATCGCTTTCTTTTTTTCAAAAGATTTTTGGCAATCCAGCAATTGACTATTTTATTTTATTATTTTATGTTTTTATTTTTTATTTTGGGATTGAATCAGGGCCTTCACACTGAGCTAACTCTCCAGCTCTTTTAAAATTTATTTATTAATTATCATCATCATCATCATCATCATCATCATCATCATCATCATCATTTTTACTCTGCTATAGGGACAAAATATCTAAGTGTCTTGAATTTGTGATCCTCCTGCCTCAGCCTCTCAGAGAGCTGGGGTTACCAGGGCGTACCCTCATGCCCAAGTCAAATGACCTTTATTAAACCAAACAATTAATTTATTGGCTGATTAGTACTAAGCAAAGAGGCCCCTAACTGCCCGTTCTGGCTCCTGGTGACCAGGGAATGGAAACCTCAACCTGGCTGGGCCCGAGCCGCGGGGTCCGGTGCTGTGGGGTCGCCCGCAGCCTCCTGTGCAGGGACTGTGTCTTTCGGCAGGCGCTGGGTCGCACACTCCCATCTATGAAGACAGGAGCTGCAGTCCCTGCAGAGATGGGCTGGCTTTGGCCAGCCGTTCTGCTTCCGGCAGCAGCTCCTTTAAAACATGGCCAGCACGGGGCTGCGAAGCTCCGGCTCCCGGAGACGAGCCACCTGCTTGCTGCCCCCTCCACCGACACTAGGATACTAGTACCTGAACTTGTAGCTCTCTGCAGACAGCCATGGCCCCCAGCCCCCTGAGCGCCAGCTGCCTTCTGCCTCGGGTCCCTCCTCCTCCCTCAAGGAGAGAGCCCGGCGAGCTCCCACCCCTCGTCCTTCATCTTCTTCTGTTTTTTTTTTTTTGTTTGTTTGTTTGATTTTTGTTTTTGTTTTGTTTTTAGCTGACAAAGGAAAATAACCTGCACAATTAAAGCTTGCGCAGGGCTGTCAGCATCTTGTGACTGATGAGGGAGCAGGAGAAACCCTAGCAATGAGCACGGGCGGGAATTGTCCCTGCAAGCGGCAGGGCAGGGCCAGCTCCACTCCGGGCTGGGCCAGCAAGGGAGGAGCGCGGGGCCAGCGAGTTCGGACCGCCTGGGGTCCCCTCTGGGGTGGGGCTGGTGCTGGGGACACAGAACACTCAGAAGACAGCAGTTCCTCCCCCGTGGGGTGCCCGGCACTGGCTCCCTCGGTTTCCCTCTCACACTCCCAAGGGCTCTCTCTGTGTCTCCCTCGCCAGGTCCCAGACACCTGTAAAAACTGCATTTTGGAAGATCCTTCCTACAAATAAGCCAAATAAGACATCCCTAGCACGGGCGAGGCGGCCAAGAATTATTTAAACGAGTAAGCAAGCACGTTTAGAACTGGTTGCTTAAGTCAGGATGAGATGAACATTTGACCATCTTTGTGAGTGAGGCTGGAGAAGTAAGCTAACTGGAGTGCCTGATCAGACCCTCTTGTTCCATCTCAGTGACAATGGGGACACTTTGCTAACCTCCTCAAAGAGATGTGGAATCAGAAGAGAAAGCTCAGGAACCACCAGAGAGCTCTGGCCTTTCCCCTTTTCTGCATGTCGGCTTTGTTCTTCTCTTTCTGCCGCAGCCCTTCCCGTCTCCACTCTGCATGTCGACTGTCTGCTCATAACTGATGCCTGCCTAGGACTGGCTTCCCAGAGGCCCGCGACAGCCATCAGCATCCCTTCCCTTCCTTGTTCCTCCACTGGTAACTGTCCCAGGTTCTCCTTTTTTCTAAGCCTGTGCTCCAGAGAGAAGAGTTTGATGGTGTCCAGCTTGCCAATCTGTTTACTTTTGAGTCAGAGCCAAGAGCCATAGTCCCTGCTTCCTTGCAGATAACGGATTTGGTTCATCATTGTAGATGAGTGGCAGGAGAGAGCTCAGGCCACACACATGGCACTGGGCCACACGGACGTCAGGGACCGTTTCCCTCTGGAGAAGATGTGGGTGAGAGGTACTACACGCCTATTTGGCAAAGCCTTGGGTGGCAGATGCTGGTCAAAGGACTCTCCTATGTCACACTGAGCTGGGGGGGGTATAGCAGAGTCATCTTAGTGGATGAGGAAAGCAGGGCCCAGCTGGGATGAAGGAACTGACTTGAGTGACCGTTCCTAGGGGAAAGGGACATAAATAATGTGCTTCTGCACATGCTTTTGGGTTCAGCCTGGTGCAAGAGATTCAGAAGCTGAGGTCTAGGATTCTTACTTGGGACAGTTTTAGGGTGATTGGTATCAATGTGTTGGGTGACCTTGGGATCCTACATTTGGTCTTTTATCACCATTAGAGCTGAGAGGTCAATAAAGCCAGGATTTGAGAGCGGAAGTCACTTTTGACCTTGGCAGATCGTTCTGCCTCAAGAAGCATCAGTTTGCATATGTTCAGTGCGATAGACCTATCAGATTAGAGGTCCACAAGCCTCAAGCAGGAGGTCTTCTGAACAAGGCCAGGAGGCGGGAGGGCGGGCAGTGTGGAGGAGCACGGAGGACTGACATGTTCTTTTCTCATGTCTGCCTCCTAAAGCCTTCACACTTTCTTTCAGGTGCTATGCTTCCCATCTTTGTCTTCTTTGCCTCGTTTATCACCAGAGCCAACTGATTTAGGTCATTTTCAACATCTTTAGAGCAGCCTGACCTTGTTTCCCTAATTTTCTTTATTGGTCTGGTTTAGCAGAATGGCTCAATATATTGACTATATTTGAACAAAAAGATGTTGACCATCACATCCCTGCTTCCTGGCAAAGAGCCAGGCCCGGGTGCCGAACAATATTGCTTGAATCAAAGATTACAATAAGTCTTTGGCTACAAAGCGAAGCACTCACAGCTAAAAATAAGACTTTGTCTTGTTCTGTGATTATTACTCTTGCTGCAGTCCCTTTTGGACTGAAAAACAATCTCAGCTCTAGAAGAATGGGCACAGCGAAAAGGAAAATACAGCTTGAAGGTGACGCGCTGCCTTCACTGGCTCCACCAATGCTGGCATTATTCAAAAATTTAAGAGCTGTTGTTTAGAAATGTGTCAATTAGAAATGCTAGAGAGTTTCAATGCCACAGTACGCAACTTTGTAGCCTTTGCGAGTGAGTTGTCTCAGATTAAAACGAGAGATTTATGAACTAGAAGTCACTATACAATGCAAGGCATTAACAGTATTCAATGATAATGACAGCTGAGACTTCAAATTAAGATCCATATTTCTATTCTACTTATCCTGTGCCCACCTCCAATGATGTCCTATAGTCCCTGGTACCTATTTCATGATCTTACCCACTTGCCAGCCACTTATAAAATTCTCTCCATAATCCTGGGAAGTAGGCGTATATGTAGTTAGAGAAACAAATGCAGAGATTGTTTGACTTTCCCAAGGTCTTAAACGACAAGGCTTATTGCCTCTCAGATATTAAGCTATCAGCTCAGAGATGATGACACATAAATAAACCTGCAGTTGGACTCCTTTTCAGTCCAAAGAGATCCAGCTAGGATCACTTCAGTTTGGATGCCGCATGGTTCCACTCTTCATTTTTAGGGCCCTTAAGAATACATTCGTCATTTGGAAGCTTCATAAATGTTTTTACAAACTACCATCCTCGCTACCTACGGCTGGATGTGCATTCCCAAGAGGGCACTCTGCCCTTCTCTGTCACAAAACACTGAATAAATCCTCTGAATCGCTTCGTGCAGCCATAGATCGCTTTATCAGAACAAGCCCGAGCCCACCCGGCCCATTAGAAAATGGCTCTTGCAGAACAAGAGGTGACGTGTAGCTGCCCATGAAGATGACCCGAGGTGACTGAGAAGAGTACGTCCGTTGTCACTCACAGAGGTGGCACTGCGTGGCAGATCCTTGAGCTGCTTCTGCCTCTGAGATGCAGTCTGCATGGTCTACTGCGATGCCTCACGTTGGGCTTATTCAAAGTGCTCAAAATGTCCTTAGTTTGTGTCTTTCTTTCTGACACTTTTTTTTTTTCTGCACTAAAAAAGAGTGAGTGTCAGGACCTTGTGCAGATTGTACCCACGTGAGCCTTGGAAGATGATGGCATTGTTATCTTTATTACACTTGGTTTTGCTTCTCCGCCAAGGAAGGAGACAGGACGCACTGTCGGACTTGTGCCTGGCCTGATGGCCCTGCTCCATCACTTCTGGCTGGGTTCATCGCCTGCACAAATCGTTGAGCAGGCATAGTGGGAACAATTGCCTCCATGGGGGCTGCTGGCTCTCTAAGGGCTCAGTGGGGTGAATCACGGAGCTGAAGGGTGGAGAACTTAGCTTAGTGGAAACCCATTTCAAGTTCTCCCCTTTCACCCCCGACTTAGTCACAAAGAAATGAGCAAGAAGCAAAACAGTGATTTGAATTTCTACCTGCTCTTTACACTCACTCCTCCTTAAAAGAGGAAGGGAAGTCACAGAGGAAGTGAAAATACAGAGAGACTAGAAATCTGGTGATGGACAGGCTTTTGACGGGGTGACCTGAGTCCATCTCTGCAGATAGTTGGTTGTGAGGTCCTGTGTGAGTCACCTGCACTCATTTGATGTGTTTTCAACATTGTGAACTGGAGCTAAAATAACTGATGAACTAGGTTCTGATATCCACTGATAGTGGTAGATTATAAGTTCCAAGAAGAGTCACAGTATCCTTGCTAACTATGAGCCTCAAGGTCACCAAAGTATAGCTGAAAAAGATAATTAAATTGAGAAATAAAAATAGAGATGTTATGCTACAATTTCTAGAGTGAAGCAGAAGACAAGAGAAAGGGTAGATCATGAAGTTATTTGATGCCTACAGTTCCATGCTTTTTCTTGTTTGTGTTTTGAGAAGGTCTACAGGGTGTTCAGGGTCTCACTAATAGATGGGACTTGTAGTGATCCACCTGTTTACAGCCTCCCAAGAGCTGGGGTTACAGGTGCACGCCACCATGCCCAGTCTCAAGTACCATCTCAGTGCACCCCTTTTGTTAATATTGCATCGATTCATTGAGCCAAATTTTCTCTGGGAAACATTTTTGAAAATATTGGGGGCTGGTTTGATTATTACAATGGTCAGTGTACCCTTGTTGGATTGAAGCAGAGGTGCTAGAAATCCCTTGATATGTGGAAGAGTTCGGTCAAAAAATGAATTATTCCATACTCACCTAGCATTTGAACATCTACTTAGGAATTTTCAAGATGAAAAATGCATGATTGTCATTGTCTAAGAAGGTGCTTTATTTTATATCATTGTAGTCATTTTTTAAATAATTCTATGCCATTTATTATTTCAACCCAGAATTACCTGCTCCATTACAATGCAAATAACTTCATGAAGTATGGATCACATCTGTTTCTTCTGGTCTTTTGCTAGCCTATTCTATAGCAATGAAGAACCAGTTTCTGGGGAATAAAATATACTTCACAAATACACTTAACATATTTGTGTGTGTGTATGTGTGTGTGTGTGTGTGTGGCGCGCGCGTGTGTATGTATTTTAGGGAAGGGTCTACAGGGTGTTCAGAGTCTCACTACTAGACTGGACTTGTAGTGATCTTCCCTTTGCAGTCATTTTTAAAGCCCATTTTTAATATATATTACATTTTCTTTCTTTTTTAAAAAAAATGTATTTGATTGTTACAGGGTCTCATTATGTAGCTTGAACTTGTAGCAATCTTCCTGTTTTCAGCCTCCCTAGCTCTGCAATTATAGGCATGTGCCACCATGCCTGGTCTCAGTGGCCAGTTCAGTGTGCCTGGGGGCAGGGCCGGCATGGCATGTGGTGCCCAGGATTGAACCCTGGCCCCTGTGCTTGCTAAGCAGATGCTTAGTCTGCTGAGCTATCTCTCCAGCCTAACATTACATTTTCTAAGAAGCAACCACTGTATAAATTGAGACAATATTCCATGTTTGTTATACTCAGAGCACCATCAGGTCTTATTGCCAATAGCAGCAGTAGTCACAGTGAGGGAGCTCTTGACATTGCAGACTTGGGGGTCAGCTAGGTGCATACTTGGCTTATTTCATTTAATTTACCAGCACAATCTTTTCACAGCTTTTACTTTCTGAAGTGCAAATTATTTTATTACAAATTACTTTCCCTTTTATTTCTCCTTTATATTGCAGTTAAGTCACTTTATTGATTTTTTAAAACATTATGTGTGCAGAGAGTTTCTATTACCTTTGAATTTCATTTCAGGGTAATAAAGGATATGGAAGCCTCTTTCCTAGTGGTCAATGGTACTTAGTAGTGGTTCTTTTCCACTTCCTAAGATTTTTTTTCTTTGAGAGTCCAGTATTTCCTTGCAACCTGGTTTCCACCATCCCCATCCCTGTGGAGAATCACATCTGTTATGGTAGTCTTCTTTTCATCTGTGGTTTCAGTTTCCTGCAGTCCACTGTGATGTGAAAATAATAACTGGAAAATTCTAGAAGTAAAATCCTAGAAGTAATTCTTAAATTTGAGTTACCACTGTGAGTAGCTTGATGAGATCTTGTGACTACTACCCATTCCTCAGTTCACAGTATCCACAGTGTATATGCTACTCACCCCATTGCGGGTAACAGAGAGTGAAGCACCTTTGCATAACTTTGATTACACTATATTATTATGACTGTGCTGTTTTATTATCCGTTAATTTTAATCTCTTATTGTAGTTTGTAAATTAAATCTCTCTAGTTTGTAGATTAAATTTTATCATAGGTATGTACAGACAGGACAAAGCAATGCACATATAATTGACTAGTGCCTGAAGTTTCAAAGCATCATGTACCATCTGGTGGTCCTGCAATGTAGCCCTTGTGTATAAAGGAAGACTATGGGCTTGGTTCAAGTTCTCTTTGTGTATCATTTAAACAGAGGACACAGGCAGAAAGTGGAGGTCGTGTCACCCTGCTCTGTATCGTAGGATGTCTGAGCCTTAGGCCTGGCCCTGTTCTTTAGGGAACCCTAAAATGATAGACTTCATTAATTCCACTGAATGTATGGAAACAGAGAGGCTCCAAGAAGTTGATCAGTGGGGGCACCCAGACCAGGCCCTGTTCTGCCTTAAGCCCATGTTTGCTACATTCCCAGCCTGATGACTCAAACCAGCCCGAAGGAAGGCAATGAATGCTTCATTCATCAGCGATTCAAGGAGAATCACCAAAAATATTACTCACACCTGCACGCATGGATTTGTTTCAAAATGTACCTGAAAACCACTAACACATTTCATTCTTTCTATCATTTGGAGATGGCTGAAGGTATATTAGAACCCACCTCACCGAGAGGAGGGAGGTCTTGAGTTGTAGGAATGAGTGCTCAGTGGGGCCTACAGTTGGAACCTAAGTCTCTGGCTTAACTTTATGTCATCTTCCTTCTACTGTATTGAAAGGGAGAGTTCTTATGGATCTGCGATGTTATTTATTAACAGTGGAAAAAACCCAGTGGACACTTGTAAGGTGTGGTCTCTGGGCTTGCAGCGCCCTCTTGTGGTCGAGGTCACTAAGAAGACTAAACGATGTACCGTTCTTAACATTGCCCACTTCGCCATCATCACTGTGAAAACAGAGCACCAAAACCACAACATGGCTGCACGGACAGCATTGAGAAGTGTTCAGCGGTGAGTAGGAAGAATAACCCTCCTCCCCCACTGCATTTCAATACAATGAGGTGGAATCATGGTGGATGAGGATTGAAACTCCTGGACCTCTACAAAGTTTTCTCCTCCTCCTCCTCTTCTTCCTCCTCCCCCTCCTCCTCCTCTTCTTCCTCCTCCTCCTCCTCCTCCCCCTCCTCCTCCTCTTCTTCCTCTTCCTTCTCCTCCTCCTCTTCTTCCTCCTCCTCCTCCTCCTTCTTCTTCGTGTGTGTGTGTGTGTGTCTGTGTGTCTGTGTGTATGTATGTGTGTTCAGGGTCTCACTGCACGGCTTGAACTCATAGTGATCCTCCTGTTTTCAGCCTCCCCAGCACTGGGATTACAGGCTCCCATCACCATGCCTATACCCAGTTGGTGGCTCAGCACATCCAGGGACGGGGCTGGCATGGCTTGTGGTATTGGGATTGAACTTGGGCCCTGTGCTTGCTAAAGCAGATGCTTAGTCTGCTGAGCTATCTCACTGACCCTCAAAATACTATTTTGACATTGCAAAAAAATGGTAAAAGATTGTAAAGTATAAGAAAAATAGAGCTTTACCCCAGAGCTAATCAAAATCAGAAGAGTCTATCTTTGATAGCTTGAAAACAAACTGTCAATATATCAAAATCTCATGTGGATTCTGCAGTGTGATTTATTTAGAACTCTAAAATGCATGTTAGGTATTTTGATGTTGCTCTTTGATTCTTCTGGAATATTTTGAAGAGGGAGAGAGAGAGTGACATCTGGTAATAAAGGAGTAAACCTTGATCTCCAGCTCAAAGACCTTGCAATTCAGCCGCGGTGAGACTGCCAATGATTAAGCCTCCCTGGACCTTAATTTGGCCACCCTCTGTGAAATGGGGTGGATAAAATTGCAGTACAAAATCACTTTGAAGATAATGAGCTGCAATAAGGGCTTGGAAATGCCCAGTTACCAGTCCTTCTCTGGGGGCAGAGCTCAGAAAGCTAGCATAGAGGCTCAGAGCTGATAATTTTCAGATAGAGCTGGTGGGTGATCATTTCCTTCTACTTGGTCTGCTCTCTAATTGCAAAAAGATGACAGAGAGTAGAAAATCTGTGGCGTGAGCCCCATAGTCCTGCCATGGGGATAGGAATCTTGCTTATATGATTGTGGAGTGCTCGTTCCAACTCCTAGTACCCTTACTCTTAAATTACAGCCACTGAAGCAAATCTTAAATTGCATCCCCTCAAGACAGCGGCAGTCTCTGGGCTGCGTAGCGTGACTCCCGATATCAGCCGTAGCAATCACAGGACTGGCAGGGCTCTTCCCCACCTCCTTTTGGAGTGTCATTTTGATTGAGATCCCAAAAGTCCACTAGAATCTGCATTCTAACTTTGCTATTGATTCTCTTCATAGTTCTTCTCTGTGGTCTGGACATCCTCACCCTAATGCATTTGTCATGATAGTTCCAATCACAGAACCTGTTGTGGGCATTTGACCATATCCCATATAGAGTGGCAGAACAGTGGGACAAAATTTAGGGGGTCACGGAATAACAAAAGGCTGGAGGGTGTGTATATGTAGGACCAAGACATTGGTGGGAGTTGTGGTACTGAGATACAAGGAAGGAAGGTGTAGGAATTCTATGTACAATGGTTGATTACTGAACTGTAGATAAGTGAATGTGATAGAATACACACACGTGGACTCTGTTCCCTCTCATGTATACTTCTTACCTGTATCTTAAATTTCATTTGGATAGATAGGTTGAATATCGGATCTTTCCTTTTTCCTGTAGGCATCCATGGAAGGTTACAGATAGACCAGAAAATATGAACACCAATTTTTATTTATTGAGTATTGATAGTATGGAGGTCTAGCTGACTAGGCTGCTGCCTCCCCTTAGGGCCTATCCTAGTCCAACTAGGATGGGCAAGGACGTTCACATGTAAGTTACCTAAGATGAGGAAGCTGTTAAATCTTAGGGGATGAGGGAGCTGATAGATATGAGGCAGCAGAGCAAGTCTGGAGACTTCATTCAGTAGATGAGCATGACAGGTAGGGAGATAAAAAAAAAAACCACCAATAGGTTTTGGGTTCAAGTTTGATTGGAGGGAAAACAAGTTCAGGTACAAAACTGTGGCAAGAAAATGTTGAAGGATTAACTTGGGAAAAAGCAATCTCTCCTTAGGTCTCAGCCAACAGTAGAAGTCCAGGAGTTTTAGCAGTCAGATCAGTTCCCTCAGTGTGTTTGTAGCAGTCAGATTTTAAGAGACAGAGATTAAAGGAAGCCAAAGGTTAATTAGAGAATCTCTTGATGGTATGACAAAAGAATCATACCATCTCCAGTCTTCCTTGTTTTCTGGTGAATGTGCACACACAGAGCCTTGATGTTCAAATCCACCTGTTCTATCTGTAAGCATAGTCAAGCATGTTTCCTTACTAGAATAATATTATAGGTCTCTACAGAATGATAGTGAGTTTTTGTTAGTAAGCCATTGGATGCTGCGCAGGTTGCTATTTGTTAGACTGACTTTCGTGATGTGTGAAAATTTATACTACTTGGCTCTAACTTGACATTAGTAGATGAGTGGATTCCCAATAATATGATGGGGGCTTGGTTTTGGGAATCCTGCTTTTGGAAAGCTGTTGTTTATGTTTAAATAGTACCTTGGAAGATGAGCTCTTCCTCCAAATCTCTGGAAATGTCAAGCAAGAGGGATTAAGTCCTTAATTGACCTTATAAGGTTAGGGCCAAAATGTTGGCTCTCTTTACAGCCTTCCTTTTCCT
>NDGN011179204.1:0-13856 GCA_002564285.1 Tympanoctomys barrerae | reverse complement strand
TTTTTTTTTGGTGGAACCAGGGATTGAACTCAGACCCTTGTGCTTGCCAAAGAAGCACTTATTTGGGCACTGCTGGGTTTGCTCATGATCCTCTCCCAGAACAAAGCAAAGAATGGAGGACCCTTTCAACATAGTACAGAAATCTGAGAGAATGCTTAAGAATATAAACTTTTTATGCCAAAGAATGACTATCATGGAAATCCTCAGGCACTTGGACTATGGCATGACTCTCCCCACTACCCCAGCTCCAGCTGGGAATTTCTCCAGGGATGACAGGCAGCACCGGGTAGAAGACTCCCCCAAGGGGGACATATGTGGCTAGGCTTGGGTCCCAGCACCCTTGTGTAGAATAGGGAGGCCGAGGGGCAGCATATATGGGACCAGTTCTTCTATCATTTCTTCATGTGTCCAGAGGTACAGCCACGTCCCTTGTGCCCACAAAGGACAAGGATGAGACTGGTATGTGTGTGGGACAATTAAGTAGCCACCCACAGTCCGGGCCACATACCAGTGCCCACCCTTATTTGAACTCCATTTCTGTGGATCATATAAAGAAGTTCCCATGTGAAATGAAGCCCAGAGCTCAGTGGAGGCTGGGCTCAGCCCTCTCCTCTGAGGCGGGACTGTGTCCTTGGGTCACTGCGGGGAGGGGACTCAACTGCTTCCCATCCTACTGTCTTGTCTGAAAGGCAGAGGGAAGATTGATGGTGTCTGTGTTACGAAGAGGGTCTCCCCGGAAGGCTCCCATTGAGAGAAAGTGACACCCTGTTCTTCCTATTCCCCTCACACAGCCCTGCCTAGACAGGAGTATTGGAAGTGGCTCACACTCTGGGCACCCACACAGCCAACCATCCTGGAGCCTTGGAAAAGTGCACAGGGTGTGCGCTTGGGCCCCCTACCCGGATGGTACTGCAGAGGCCTGGACTGTGGGTATCAGCTCGGACATGAGGGTCCAGGATGGGACAGATAGGAGCTGACACAACTGAGTCTTCCTGGTCCCAGCTGTCACCTGGAGTTTCCAACCCAGGGTAGTGGCCAGTGGTCCATAGCCCAGTTGGCATACACCTTAGGCTTGCGTCCTCTGTCCTGGCTGCCTCTAGCTTGGAGCTTTGTGTGTGTGCCATGCCTGCTCTAAGAAGCTGGCTTTTGGGAACAGCAGTCACCCATGGTACCAGGTTCCACTGTGCTGCCTGGTGGGGAGATCAGGGGCCATCGGGAGACTTCTGCAGGTCCAGCGCTGCTTCCAGATGCTGCTGTCTCTGTTCAGCATGGAAAAGGCAGGCCCCAGGGTGACCCTGGGGCCTCAACAGCATTGACTTTCACTTCTGGTCTTCTAGCTAATGGCTGGGCAAGGCTGAACTGCTGCCGCCTCCCCTGTGACCCTAGCCATGACCCTTCTAGGACCTTTGTCTTTTGGAAGGTCTGAGGCACCTCTGGAGTCACAGGCATCTGGATAGTTGGGGCTCTTCAGTCCCTCCCCTGAACAAGTCAGGTCCCGAACTGTGAACTGCAGCTGGGGTACACATGAGAGGTCTGTGGCCTTTCTGGGCTGGCACTGCCCTCCCAGGAGACCTACCTCCGTCTAGTCACAGACAGGGCAGCCGTGTTCAAGCCCAGTACACACAGCTGCGTGTGAGGGGCTGCCCCAGCCCAAGTCCCTTTGTTCCTGGAAGCTTACAGCCAATTATCCTGGATTCCAGCTCGACTCCTTCTTCCCCTTGGCAGATCAATTAGCACTGGGGACTTCTGTCCTGTGGAGACGTTTTCCTTTGTTCAGCCACATTCTTTCAGCCATGTTCCTGCAGCCGCAGGCTTTGTCCTGACCTGGATGGAGGATGGTGATGTCTGTACTTGGACCAGAGGCCGCTGGATCCTCACACCCTGGTGACTTCTTCTTTTTCTTTGGTTAAATATAATTCCAAGTAGAGTAGTTAATTGTGTCATTTATTCTTTGCATCCATAATTGTGCATGATAGCGATTTAATTATCACCGGCCTGGAGTGGAAGGCGCTGCATGCCTGACTTCAAGCTGAGCAGAGGTGGATCATATGCCGAGCCTCTTTAAAGGCGGCAACAGCCGGTTTCCAGGCAGCCAGGAGCCTGGCTATAAATAAACCTCTGTTGGCCACAACCAGCTGTGCTGTGGCCACACAGTCTGTTGGATTGGAGTGAATAGCTCTGAGCAGGGGAGATTTAATGGAACCATTCTGAGGGCCGAACCTCACCAGCATCTTTCCCTGTCACATCTCCAGGCTCACGTTTAACAGTGGGGTGAACAACTTCAAGAGTAAACACTGCACCGAGCCAGACCAACGAAGGGCTACCACCAATGAGTCTCCCTTCCTGGAGGTCTGTTTCCCTGGCTGTAGAATGGATGCTGGAAGGCAGAGCTGGTCCCTTGCCAGCCACCACCAGAGGTGCCCGGCCCCACACATACAGATCCCCCTTCCAGGGCTGCTGTGTCCAGCTGAGTATCCACCTGAAGGCTCTGGCCAGATCTTACTACACACAAGGATGCCTGGAGTAGCTGACAAGAGTTCAGCTGGCTGGGGCAGCAGGAATGAAGCCATAAAAAGGCACCACATCCAGGAGGGCATGTGTTACCTGGGACACTTCAATGAGGTTGGACCAGCCTCCTTGAGGCCACTTTCTGCAGAGCAGAACACCTGGGTGTGGGTTCTCAAACAGCTGCTGAAAACTGATCTGTGCAAGGGGAGGATCTCCTGCTTCATGGGAAGCAGGGTCTTCCTTGGGGTAAGCCTTTCTTGAGGGTCTTCAGGCCTGCCACAGCAGGGATGGATGAGACTCTAGGAAGGTGCAGGAGCCTGCCCAGCCCTGCCTCCCTAGACAAGGGAGGTCAGCTTGCCTGAAATGCCACAGCTCCTGGGCTCCACTCTTATCCCATAGTCATTTATTCCCACTGGCACCTCCTGGGTACTAGGGCAGGTGTCATGGGGCCACCTCTATAAGCCTGTGGGACAACAGTGTCTGGAGTTGAGATGGGGAAGCACTTGGGTGCTCACACTCTACCTGGCACATGTCACCCACTTGGAGGGAGAAGAAAGCCAGCACATACTCCTTACAGAATCCTCACTCTCACTCTTCCTAAACATTAGCATCTACAAGCACCTGGGCAGTCAGCTTTTGCCTCTACTCCAGGTGAGAACCAAAGGCAGCGGGGTTAAATCCTTTTGCCTAAGCTCACTCCTTCTAGTGACTAGGAGACTCAGGATCACACCTTACTTTGGGCCAGCATCCCATATCCTGCCACTGTCACTGGCCTGTCTATTAATCCACTTTCCATACCTGCTGAGCTCCTGCTGAATGACCGTTCCTTCTCATCCTGTGAATGGTCCCATCCAGGAAATGCCTGAGTGGAACCAGCTTTGCCATCAGAGTTTAGGGGACAACTGTGTGCTGTGCAGCACTGAGCTGATGCCAGGGTGCCCTGCTACACAGGCCCGCTAGGGCCTGGAGCTGGGGTACTCCGTTTATGGGAGCTGTCTACTGCATTGTGATCAAGGCCAAGGCAGTGGAGTGGGATGGAGGACCTCTAAGGTGGGCAATGCTCCTGGTCAGGACCTAGAAGCCCACTCTCTTTCTACTTCCTGAGCTCTTGGGCCCAGAGACATGCACCTTTGCACAGAGCGGTGCCAGCCCTGGTGCAGCCGCTTGCCTACCTGCCTGCTGGCCCATGCATACTTTAACAGCTGCCATACAGCCCTGTGACCACGTGTGCCTCTACTTCTTCCTGGATGCCAGGCCCACGAAAACATCAGTGCTTGTGGAGGTTGGAGTCACCCCACCTCCCCACCATCCACAAGGAGGACCCCAGTGTATTGCTAGAGATAATCACACTCATCATACATTTCTTTAACAGATATACTTATTCTCTACAGGGATAGGGACACCTGGATGTGGCCCAAGCACTGCTCCCAACATGGCCTGGAGCCCTTGGACTTGCAAGGGAGAGGCTCAGAGCAGGAAGGCATTTCTTCCTTCTGGGCAAGACAGGGAGAGGCAAGACCACTAACTGCTCTGGCCACCTGGTGACCTGGCCACAAATTAGAAGTTTTGCATTGTGACTCCCACAGCTAGGTGAGAGCCCAGAAAACAGCTCAGCGGGGAGCCACACACAACAGCCTCTCAAGAGGCATCTGGACAGCACAGGTAACTCCCTGCCCGTGCTGCATCTGAACAGAAGCCCATGACCCTGTAACTGGAGGTGGCCCTTGCAGCAACACTGCCTATGTGAAGACAGACACTGTGGCCACGAGACAGGGAGGCCTTCCCTCTACTCCAAGGTGTGTGATCTGGAGCACCTTTGGGAAACACAGGGGCCTCAGCCCACAGAGAAGCAACAGTGATTAATGGGACATTCGTGACTGTCCACAACTAGATGGCAACAGCACCATACCTGGCACTTAGATGCTACCTGAAACATTTTCTTGAAATCAGAAATGGATGCCTTTTGTGTGCAGTTCAGCACATCTCAAAGTACTTGAGGCTGCTGCCTTCAAACTGTTCCACCTTGGACCACTGGCACTGTCCCAGAAGAGGGAGCCCTGGTCACTCCCTGTCGCCTGGCTGGATCTCCAAGGGGAGCCAGATCAGAAATCAGGGAGCCCCTGAAAAAGCTCTGAAGAAGGACTATAGCCACCAGGAGCATCCCTCCACTCGCCTGTGGGGGATGGCGTCCTGTGGGGGATGTTGTCCTGGTGACCCGGCCAGCATCCCTCTGTCTCTGAAGTGGTATCTTACTGGCCTGCTTACCTTGCAGCAGATGGCAATACTTCCAATGCTGAGAGCACCCAGGCCATCCTCCACCCCCACCCCAGGCTCAAAGGCTGCTTTCCACAGCTGCCTTGGGAAGGAGACTCCAGCTGTGAGCAAGGCTGCCCAGGCCGCAGTGGCAAAGCCAGGCCGCAGTCCACACATGTCAGCCAATATTAACCTGCCCCGAGTACCAGGGAACCTACCCACGCTGGTGATCTTCTGTGCACCCAGGTCCTGCAGCAGTGCATTGATTGCTGGGTTGTGCCTGGAGTACAGCTCATATCGGTTAATGCCAATGTGGAACTTGAGCCAGTTGGGGTAGGAATCCACTGCGGCCTCCCCAGTGGGCAGGAATGCTCCACCTTCAGCAGCTTCATGTGGCCTAGGGAAGTAAAGAGGGCCCAAAGTCAATTTTTTAAAAAAACAAAGCAAAACAAAACAGAACAAAACAAAACAAAACAAAAAATGATCCCCAGCGAAAAGAACTATGGCCTGTGACTTCCGGTTAAAATGCAGACTTGAAGTGGCCCTGCTCAGAGACGCTGCAACCTCTGCACTTTCTTTGGGCCTGTGGTTTGCCCAAGTAATAACACACCTGAGGCCTGTAATTCTCATTTACCCTCGAGATGCCACAGACAGCTATAACTATAGCAAGACTAAATCCTGGGTGTCAGCGCAATTCTTGCCGCGTCTGTTCTGGGGTCACCAGAACTGCTCGATAGAATGATGTCAGCTGGGGTGCAGGGCTGCTGGCCCTTCCTAGGAGCAGACAGGAGGCCTTCTCTCTGACCAGATGCCTGGTGGTCACAGGCATGCACAGGTGCCAGGAACCTTCCCAGTCTCTGCTTTTGTTCCAACAAACAGGCAGGAATGATGCAAGGGGCTAAATTTGATTTTAACATGAACAGACTTAGGCGGGGGGCGAGGAAGAGAGACAGCTGCTCACCCCTGCCCAGGCTCAGTAGGAGGACCTGCTGCCCACGTGGCGTGTCCTTCCTTTCCTGGTCAAGGGTGGAGCTGCCCGTTGGGCTGGGCAGAAAGTGGAACCTTTTTACATCCAAGGCACCCACAGGTGAGGCCCTTCTGGCCTCAGTTCAATCCTACACAGATACAAAGATGGGCTCAAGACCCTTCAGGAGCCAGCCCTGACCACTCACTCTGGGCTATTCCTCTGCCACAGACAGCCATAGGCCTGGAGCACTGTTTTGACTCAAGTTTCTGAGTATTTCCTCAAATCTGGCTGGGAAAGCTCAGAGCCATCTACATATAGCCTTCCTAGGCAGGTACAAAGCCCTGGGCCTAGTCTGATTTCAGGGGAGGAGGATTTTCATTGAGGGTTTTGGAAGTCTGGCCTTTCCTCTGTTGCTTGGGTAACCTTTGCAGGTAGTTACAGTATTTGTTCTGACCTTGCTGGAAAGTTAATATTTCACTGCTCTGGGCCAAAGCATCTGCTTATTTGGATCTGTGAGGGAGGAATGGCTTTGGGGGAAGGGCAAAGCAGGGCAGCTCCAGTGATGCTCCCCGGTGGGTGGCTCTGCACCTTTACAGAGCGAAGCCAGCCCAGGGCAGCTGCCTGCTGTCCACACCTCCACCCAGAGGCCTCTGTGCTCTGGCTCGCTGCTGCCAGCACACTTCTCTGCTAATTCTATCCTCTGGGACTGCTTTTACCAGACTTGTTAGACACATCCAGGGCTTCTCAAGGTGTCTGCCAGGAAAGCATCACCAAGTACTTGGGTCCTGCACACTCCCAGGCAAGGTGGCGCTCCTCAGTAATGCACCAGATCCCTGCACTTTCATCCATGGCCTGACTCCTTTACCTCCCATGGCCAGCGCCACTCCTTGCAGTGGAGCACTGGGACCCCTAGTTCACGGGCCAGTCATCTTGCACCCCAGGATGCAGGGTACCTCCAAGCCACGGCACCCTTTCCAGGGAGGGAGCATCTGGAGACAAAGGCAGCCCCGCCCACAGGGGCCATTGGGTCTCCTCCACAGGCCCTGGACCTGGACACACCGTACCCAGGTGGAAAGCCTTCTTCGGGGAGCACCTTTGTTACGGGAACCTACTAGTCCAACCTGCCATGCTTGCTCACCAGTCAGGGTTCTCCGCCGCCTTGGGGTTGAACCTGATGTCGCTGTTGACATTAAACAGGACGTCGTCCTCCGTCAGCGGTGGGATGGCCCCGCTGTACAGCGGGTGGGCGAACAGCCTGGCCAGGAGTGAGCTGTCCCTGCTCGGCCCTGGGGGCGGGGCCGGTCGCCGGTGCCCCGGGTCGCGCAGCAGCGGACGGTGCGCGGGGTCGCGGGGTCGCGGAGCGCCAGGCTCCCGGCCCCGCGGGGCGTGCTCGGCAGGCTCCGCAGCAGGCGGCAGCTTCTCCAGTGAGTGGGACGTGAGGTTGGAGGCGGGGTCGGAGCTGAAGTCCTGCAGGATGCGCAGCGTGTGCTTGTTGGGCCAGCCCGCGTCGCCCGCGGCTGAGGCAGGGGCCGGGGGCTCCCCGGGACGGGCCCTCGCTTGGGCCCAGCCGGGCGCCTTCCCCTCTGCCGGCTGCGCACAGGAGCACCCGGGGTCCCCGGGGAGCCGCGCCGCGCGCCGTTCCAGCCGGGGCAGCAGGTCCAGCGCGATATGTAGGGCGCAGGCCAGCAGGAATACCATCAGAATGAGCACGCGGAACCGGCGTACCAGGATCATCTTCATGGCCGGCGCGAGAGAGGGCTCGGGGACCCAGCGCCCTCCGCCAGCGCGCTGCTCTCGCGCGCCTCAGCCGCGGCTCTGCAGGACGCGGCGCTGCCTCGCGGGTCAAGGTCCATCCGGCGCAAGCAGCTACCAGCTCCGGGGCTGTCCCCGGGCGCGGACAACGTGGAAGGCGCTTGTCGCCACGGCGCCGGCTCTCCGGGCCATCTCGGGCCGGTCCTGCTCCGCCTCTCGGGAGCCGCCGGCCGCCCTTGTCCGCGAGGCTGAAGAATCAGTGGGCTCAGCTGGGCGAGGCACCGGTCTTCGGGATCGCAGCTGCCTCACCGGGCGCTCGGGGACCCCATGCGGCTATCCATCCCGGCTGGGGCGCGGCGCCTCCGGTCCACATGCAATCCTCCCGGAGCGCTGTCCTCCTGGGCTCCTTGGTGCGGGACTGGTCTTAAGCGGGCAGCTTGGAGCTTGGGCCCGGGAGGGGCGGAGGGGCGGAGGGGCTGGGCAGGTGCAGCGACGTCCCGAAACGCGACGCCCGCCCGCTCCGCCGAGCTCTCTCGCTCCGCGCCCGGCCCGCAGATATCCCCGCGCCGCGGAGCCGCCCCCCGCGTCAGAGCCTGCAGATTGGCGGAGCAGCGGCCCAGAAGATCCGCGCGGCCCTGCGCTCGCTCCTCTCTGTCTTCTCCGCCCCTAGCCGCGCCCCGCGGCGCCGAACCGAGTGCGCCTCCTCCCCCGCCTTGTCCCGGAGTCCACCGAGGCCCCAAGGCCCGCGGAGGAGCACGGCAGAGGCCCAGCCTGGCCGCCGCCCGGGACCTCCGCCCGCGCCCGCCAGCTGCGGCCTGGGGCTCCTCCCTAGCTAGCCGGCCGGCCCGGCCCGGCCAAGTCCCTCCCCAGGCCGCCGGGCGTCTGCGCCGCCGGATGCGCGCGGGACCGCGAAGCGGAGGAGGGGGTGTCTGGGCCACGCGCGCGCTGGGAGGACTGGAGGATAGTGCTGTGAGCCCAAATCCGGAGCCGACGCCGGAACAGCGGCCCACCCTACCCCCGGACCACGCCTGCGCCTTCAGCCCTGAGGCGCCGCGCCCAAATGGCTCTCCCGGGCATCGAGGTGCGGGGGAGGGGGCGGCACCTCCGGTGGCTGGCAGGCGGGTGAGCCTGGATCTCCTCGGTACATGATCAGGGCCAAGTTCACTCAGGGGAGTGCTCCTTCTGCAACGTGGCCTCTGTACCTCCAGCCCCCTAGAGAATGGGAACTCATGTGAATTTCAGTCTAAAATCATAGTCAGGGAGGTGAGTGGGGAGAGTCGCAGAAAACCTCTGCCCAAGGACAAGCTCTGGGCCCCAGTGCCCAAGAGACATCTCTAGCCAGGTAAGGAGGAACCCAGGCCAGCAACCTCTCCAGCAGGACCAGGTAGGGGGCTAAAGGCTTTGGGCAGAGTGGGGAGCCTCTCCCTTGTCTTAGACTCCGGTGCAGGGCCTCTCATTGTCCTCCGTGGGCCTCATGCGGGACACAAATTTATCATCACCGAGTCTGGCACCTGGTTCAGTGTCTCACATTCAGTGATTGCCTCCCTACTGAGTATGGAAAAGAGAGGGTTCTGACTATTTCCTTAGTAAAATCAGTGCCCTGGAGCAGGAGCTCCAGGCTGGGTTAGGTTGGAGGATGTGTTGGGATGGGGATGTGGCCTGAGTCACAACTTCTCCCTGCCTCAGCCTGTAGTATGTGGACAGGATGTCTCTCCTGGCCTTGGGCTCCCTGGACTGTAGCCCCCATTCTTTCTACATTCTATGTCCTGGACAGCTGCGCCGTGGCCAGCATCCTGGTGGGCTGACCTGGGAATCTGGGGTGTATGTGTGGGGGTCTCCTGGAGCCCCCTGGAGTCACCTGGTGTTGTGGCACTCCTGTCCACCACTGGATGGCTCCCTTGCTGGATTCTTGATACTGTTGCCCCCATCCCGGAAAAGCCTGTCTGCTAAACAGGTCACTCGAAAAGCACCTTCCTCCTGGTCCCACTGTGTCTGCTGTCTTAACAATGCTGTCCTTAATGGCACTTCTCTGTCATTGGTTTCCCCCTATGCAGTGCTCTGCCAAGGTAGAGCCTCAGAGCAGGTGCCCAGGAAGGGACCACAGCTAACCAGCTGATAGCTCCAGCGGGCTAAGGTGACATGCAGACATGGTACCTGCAGACGGAGGACACCTGCTCCTTTTTTTTTAAACTTAATCTGAAGAGTAATTTGATTTGATTCAGTCCATTATTTCCTGGAAATTATGAAGAATAAACACAGATGGATATACATACACTCAGAGATACACACAGACGTACAAAGGTACACAGAAATACACAGACACATAAGCTCAGAGATGCACAGACATAAACAGACATACACATATACATGTACTCAGAGACACATGTAGACACAAAGACATCCAAACATACAGAGACACAGATACATACATGCAGGGACATATAAGCAGGCACACATAGACACACAGATATACAAACAGATACAGACACGTACATATATACATAAACACATTCAGACACAGGCACGTGTGTATGGACTAGACACACATGCACACATATATGTACATAGAATACAGATACACACACACACACACACACACACACACACACCCCAGCTTCTTTGAACTTCACTAGACCTTTCTCTGGCTTTTTGCTCTGTAGGCACAGGCCCTGCCAGGCCTGGATAGGCTGCCTGTTAATGATGTAACCTATCGAAAACAAGGGGATGGTTTGGGGGATTTTTCATGCATGTTCTGGTGCTCCAATAAACCACTGTGAAACATGTCAGATAGTGACAGAAATTATATTTTCTGCAGAAAGGGTGATATTTGGGTTGCGAGGTGCTTACTGCCTTATCTGGGATGGCTAGGGAGACCCCACGAGTGACAGCTGAGCAGAAATGTATTTTTTTTTTTCAGAACTGGGGATTGAACTCAGGCCCTTGCGCTTGCCAAGGAAGCCCTTATCCCACTGAGCCATCTCCCCAGCCCCACAGAAATGTATACATGAGGAATACCCCACTTGGAGGTCCCTGGCTGGTGTTTCAGGAGGAAGTAGAGCGTGTACAATTGGGGGATATATGGGGTACTCAGGATTATAAGCAGGCTGGAGAGGCTGCAGCTGGGGGAGGGGTTTGGGGCAACATATCAGGCCTGCAGGTGCCCCAGACTGTGGGTTGTGGCCAGAGTGAGGCAGGTCAATGGAGGGTAGGGACAGATTAGGTGATGGGCCTCGGATGAGGCTTCTCAGCTAGTGTTGGGGTTACTTTCTGGGAGGCAAAAGAAGCTGAAAGCAGTGAGGTGACAGAGGCCTCCACCAGACCCTGGGCAGGAGCCAGGAATGGTCTGGGACCAATTGCTTTTCGGATTACAAGCTCCTTTGGGAGGAACTGCCCAGGCCAGAAACCTTCACGGAAGTCTTCAAGGCCAGCAGGGAACTTCCTGGGGACCAGAGCCAGTGTACCCTGAATCAGGAGGCCTAGGAGGCCCTGAAGGGATCTCCAGGAGGTTGAGAAGCAGGACCAATGCCCTGAGATGAGGAAGGAAGAGCCATGGTGAAGCCAGGGAAAGTCACTGGTGCTCTCCCTGCTACTATAGTGCAGCTGTGAGTCAGAGGATGGCAAAAAGAGGCCTTGAGAAGTGGGGACCCTGAGAGGCAAGGAGGAGAACCTTGAGAGGTGCCCTGTTTCTCAGGCTGACAGAAGAGAAAGGTGGACACATTTAGTAACATGGATGCCTTTGGCACAGGAAGCCTGAGCAGGTGTTCTCATGGACATGTGAACTGCTTTCAGGTTTAAATACCATCATATAGGAGCAAAGAGAGCAGGTGCCAGGGCAGGTGTGCCAGGCATGAGACCTGTGGCCACCCTGCCTTCCTTTCCTGATAGGAAAGCTCCCCTCTTCCAGGTGCACTGGGAGATTCCTTGATGAATGTGAATTTTCCTTATAAAAGAGAATTCATTCTTGTTTTCAAGAGCTTTTATGATGGCTCTTGCTTCTCAAAATAACTGACTCAAAATAATGTGTGTTCCAGATGCACATTTAGGGGCATATTCTATCTCCTATAGACACATTTAGGGGTGCAGTCTCATGTCCTGCATGTGAAATAGAACAGAAAAATGCATGAAGATGGGATGATGTCAGGGTGAACCTCCTGTTCCTGGATAGTGAGGAAGCCTAGACACTGAAGTTGACCTCAGGGGCCACAAGGCTTCTCTGAGGACACTCACAGGGGACACTCATCTCCAGTGTCGGTCCCTGTGTCGGTTCATGGTAAGGAGATCTGCAGGAGAGAGATGGGCTTGGTACACCCAGCATCTTCCAGGAGGAGGATGCCCAGGCTGCCGTGGTGTTCGGGGAGTGGCAAGGACCCCACAGGAGGTGCTGTAACTGGGCCAGAGGACACCTGAGGTTTCCCAGTGAATGGGGAGGGAGGAGGGACTTTCCAGGCAAGGAGTGGTTGGGCAGGATGCAGAGGAGGGCTGGAAGACTCTGTCACTGTTGGGCTACTGGGGCTTATGGTGGCAGGGAAGCTGTGTGCCTGGTTTTACCACTGGCCAGTTGCTCTTTTGAGCTCAGATTAAAGCAGGACTCCTCAGGGATGAGAGGGAAAGGCAGAATACCTTAGGCCCCCAGGAGTTCCAGAGCCCAGCCAGCCTGGCTGAGCAGCCAGCACCAATCTTAAAGGCTGCTCACAGGTACACAGAAGATGATCAGGAAGGGGCAGAGAAATTTGTGTGAGAGGAAGAGGCCCACTTGTGCATTGCTGCTTCCCAGATGCCTGGACAGAGCTGAAGAAATTATTGCAATGAAGCTCTATGAAGTGGGCATCTGAGGGAACCAGGCTGGGAGAGAGATTTTGGCTGAATATTTTGGGGTACATGCTGGTTGAGGAGGGAGAAAGCTAGAAAAGAGGCCTTCCATGAGCAGCAGATCAAGGATTGAGAGTCCACAGCAGACAAAACCCCTGATCCCAGAGAGCCCTGGGTCCTGCTGCAGGATAACAGGCTTTCCTGCTCAGATAGTTGTACAACACTGATGGCCCAAGACTCCTTCCTGGGGTGCAGTTAGAGGAGAGAACAGCCTGAGAGCTGGCACACCCCTTTGCCCCCCACCCCCAGCCTGGCCTGACCTACAGTGGCCTACCAAGGGTCTCAGTGGTAGAGAGGGAGGCCCCTCCCTTCTCAGGCCACCATTTGCACCTAGATCCTGCAGTGTTGCCCTGAGAATCACCCATCTACAAGCTCTCAGGCAGTTCTAGGGCTTCTGGCTATAGGCAGCTCTAGCCCTAGACTGTTTTGAGAGTGTGAGGTGGGCAATGGACTGGGGTAGACAGCTGGCTAAGGGGGAGAGTCACCTTTGCTGAGCATCAAGATGCTGTCACACATGCATTACAGGGCATGTGACTTTAATCCTTGTCTGCAGTATGATGCTGGGGGGAAAATGGGCTGGTTATCAGGATTCACATGGGAATCAGTAGAAAATGCATGCTACGGTATGGATCAAGAATGTACTCTCCAGGTCTCGTGGGCTCATAGGTGGGGCTTTTGCAAAGGGATTGAATTGTGTTGGTTTATAGCTGACTTGCTGTTAAGAGGCAAGATCTGGACAGAAGAGGCAAGTCTCTTGGGCATGACCTGGAAGGCTGTATTTCCTTACTTAGCTCCTCCCTTCTCTCTCTGCTTCCTGGATGCTATGACGGGAGCAACTTTTCTTCCGCTATCCTCCTATGCTATGCTGTTTTCTGCCATAGAGCTAACCAACCATAGGCTATGACCACGATGTCCTTTAAGTTGAGAATTTTGGGTATTTTGTCCCAGTGATGAGACAGTGACTCAGACAGAATTTGGATACCAGAGAAGTGGTGTTGTTGCTGGGACTATTCCTGACCATGTGATTTATAAGCCCTTGGAAGTGGATTATGGAAGTTTGTAAAGGTTTGGGGATGCCTAACAGAGAAGCCCTAGAAATGTTGTTAGCTAAGCTTGATGGGAGATTCTGGTCAGAACTCAAAATATCAGAATGCTGATAGAGATGTAGATAATAAAAGCTGGGCTCAGGTTTCAGTTGGGAACAAGGACTCCATTTACAGTTGGATTTTGAGATCAATTCAAGACTCTGTGTATTAGGTCCTAAGACTTTGCAGGAGGCTGAGATTAAAGATGGTAGACCAATTAGTATGGCAGAGGACATTTCAAGGTAGCTCAGCATTCATACTGTAGCCTGTGTATTGTTTTCTACTTTTAGTCATATCTGTGTGAGAAACAAGAGCAAAATGCCAAGTTGAATAATTTGAAAAATTTTGCTGGCGACCCAAAAGGAAATGCCTATAAGGTTGGGACCTATAAAATTGGGGCCTATAAATTTTTTTTTTTTTTT